>JAEUWP010000066.1:0-117690 GCA_018524725.1 Podaxis mareebaensis | reverse complement strand
ATTATCCCCTTCACTTCTGAATCAGAGTCCCCCATGAACTTGCTAGGGTGTGGCTTTTGGTAATACTATTTTATATTCACATTATCTCCTTTATCTGTTATATTCTATAGTAATCCATTTGCTGCCCCATCAACAACATGACTTGTTCAGCCACACTCTCTGGACAAATGTTCAAGGCATCAGGGTTGCTGACATATTTGCCTGGTCTGCCTGCCAGTATTGGGTCAGTCACAAAGATGGATCAAAGGACTGGCACCTTGCTTGCAAGACCTGCCAACAGGAAGAGAGGGGATTTTGCACTTGTTTTCCCAATCAGGTTTTATACCCAGTTTGACAGTTATTTGGCTAAGGGATTTTCAATTCCTGCCAAATTAGCACAACAAGGGTGAGTTGCAAAGCATTTGGTCATGATAATGTTGGAACCCAAGTGTGCATTGAGACACACAAGCATGAGTGGATTAGGGGGGTATTGAAATGACATACAACAAATGGACCTTATTTCTTGTATGATTCAGAATGACATATTAGACAGACATTACTGTTTTTCTCCTTTTTAACTGATGCATAGATATATGTGTAGACATGATGTACACTCCCCTCAGTTCTCATACTGCTAATGAGTGACTGAGGTGAGTAATTGGACTACCCCTCATGGACTATTACTTATATGCCACATATAGTGTATTCTACAGGTACTTAATACATAGTTCTCATACCACTAACGAGTGACTGAGTGTATTCTACAGGTTATGGGCCCTGCCCATTGCTAAACAAGTATGGTTTATTCACACATGATGAAACACTTGCAATATGTCCACCACCATCAATGATGTGCTACCTCCCACTGTGCCTATGTTAGAACAGTCAGGAGCAAACTGGGCAATATTCCAGTTGTGCTTCCAGATGGCCATTCAGGGTAAAGGCTTGTGGGTGCACTTTGATGGCAGCAAAGTATGGCCCACACTCCAACCTTCCATCTCTATTTCTCCTGCCCCTACACTGTCTCCTGGTGAGACCAAATCATCTTCCTCGATGTCAGCTACCACAACCTCCAGCCCCCCCACCTCAACAATCTTACTTGACACCAAAGCTGAAATCACCAAGTGGGATCGAAGCAAGAGCATTGCCAAATCACTTTTGGCTCAACAACTACCAAACTCAACCCTCATGATCACTTCAGGTCAGTCAACAGCTGCAAAGATGTGGTCAGCTGTGGTAAAGGAGTACATGTATAAAGGAGCCTTCTCCCAGACCTGACTCTGCCACAACTTTCTATCCTCACAATGTGCAAAAGATACAAACATATGCACCTTCCTGAATAACCTCAGGGCATGACATGCCAAGCTAGATGCTATGGGCATGTCCATCAATGACAATGATTATTGTAGTACAATTATACAGTCATTGCCATGGGCACTCTCAAGTTTTGCATTGGGACAGCTCACATCTGCCACCCTATGTGGAGAAACTACTGACCCAGATCTGCTGATCATCATAGTTGCTGACGAGTCAGATTGTATCCAGTCCACATGTTCAAGGGGGCATGGGAAGGGTGAGGGAGCAGCAAACAGTGATGGCGCTATGGCAGTTGAGTCTGGCAGTAAAGGGAAGGGCAAGGGAAAGAACAAGGAGAAAGGGAAGGGGAAGGGACCGTGTTGGGAATGTGGGGGACCACACATGAAGAGAGAATGCCCTACCAAGAAGGAGAGACAGGCAGCCAGCTTGGCTCAACCCTCCACCAGCACCAATGTCATGGACAATGATGTGGCTTTCTCCTTCAAAGATTTGGAGGATGACCCCTCCCTCCCTGCTTTAATCCCTGTCCACATGTATGCTGGCAAAATTGAAGATGACTTCTTTGATGTATCTGATACTGAATCAGTGGACGACATCGATTTTGTGAAGGATGACTATGCACTCACCTCTGCAGTTGAAGTTGCTGATCATATTGGTCATGTCCAAGATACTCAGATAACTGAAGTGCAAGTCGAGCTCTTTGACTTGGGTGCCTCCCATCACATCACCCTGTATCATGACACATTCATGAGTTTCTCACCTACTGCCCCTCACCCCCTTCATGCTGCAAACCAAAACAGTTTTTATGTGACTGGAAAGGGAGAGATCATCATCAATTTGCCAAATGGCATTAGTACCTCTCAACTGCAACTGACAGAGGTGTTATATTCACCTGAAGTCAGCTATACACTCATCTTGATAGGATGTCTTGATGAAGCTGGTTTCTCCATTGTGTTCTCCAATGGGAAGTGCATTATTTGTGATCTGGGTGGGATGCATGTTGTAGAGATACAAAAGAACCAGAACAGGCTGTATAAACTGGTCCATGAGGTCCTGATGGAAGTAAATGCTGTTGGTGACCAACTCACCTTAGAGCTGTTACATTGACATCTCAGCCATATATCCCCTGATGCTGTCAGACAGCTCGTTTGTGACAGCCTGGTTGCAGGTTTGAAACTTGATGATACTGGACCAGCAGATTTCTTTTGTGATGCCTGTGCATATGCAAAAGTGACATGCTTGCCTATCATGAAGGAGCAAGGGGGAGAAAGGGCCAAAGCTGTGTGTGAGGAAGTGCATTCTGATGTGTGGGGACCTGCCTGAACTCCAACCAAGAAGGGCCACCAATACTACATGACCTTCACTGATGACTACTCTCAGTGGATGCATATCGATTTCCTGGAGAAAAAGTCAGAAGTCTTCTCTGCATATAAAAACTTCAAGGCTTGGTGTGAAACACAATTCGGTGCATGTATCAAAACATTGCATTCTGACAGAGGCAGAGAATACACATCAACAGAGTTTTGTCAACACCTGAAATCCAGGGGTACTGAGTCCAAACTCACCATTCATGACACTCCACAACACAATGGTGTAGCAGAGTGACATAATTGTACAATTGTTGAGCATGGTCGAGCGTTGTTGTATGGGCACCCCATTCCCAGATATCTGTGGGCTGATGCAGCAGCACATGCAGTGTGGTTGATGAACTGCACAGGTACCAAGGCATTGGACAACAAGACACCCTATGAGATGTTGTATGGGAAGCATCCTAATCTCAGCAGACTCTGTGAATGGGGGGAGGAGGTATGGGTACATGAGGGAGGTGGTGATAAGTGGGATGGGAGAGCAAAGAAGGGACAGTGGATTGGATATGATTTGGAGAGCAATGGCTCTCGAATTTGGTTCCCTGACACTGGCATGGTGAGCATTGAGCAGAATTTTCAGTTTGTCAATGCTAGTCACACAAGTCTTGAGGGGGAGCAGGCCATATCAGCTAACAAGACTTGAAGTGACCCACCACCCACCTCACACATCCCAAATTCCTTTGAACCCCATCATGATCCTGCAGATGATCCCACTCCTTTGCCAGACATGTCACTGGAGCATCCCAGTGTGACTGACCAACCATCTGAAGCCGAACCCACACAAGATGTCCTACTGGAGTATCCCAGTAATGAACACCTACAGACACCAATGCCAGTGCTGGAGCATCCTTGCAGAAATCGAAATCCCAGTCCCAAGGCTTGTGACATTCTCGAGGGAAGGGCAGTTATGCTTGCTGAAGAACAGGATTGGGAAGAAGTGTGGGTGTTCATTGCAGAGACCAGGGACATGGAGACATTAGAGCCTTCAAGCCTGAAAGAGGCATTGGGAAGAGCAGATTGTGATCTGTGGAAGAGGGTGATGGAAGAGGAGTTGAAAATGTTGAACAAGGCTGGAATGTGGGAACTTGTGGACCCTCCAGCTGGCATCAACATTGTCGGGTGTAAATGGGTATATAAAGCCAAGAAGGATGCAGCCAGGAACATTGTTTGATACAAGGCCTGCCTTGTGGCACAAGGATTCTCCCAAGTGCCTGGTGTTGATTATTTCGACACATATGCCCCAGTGGCCTGCCTTTCATTGATCCATGCCATTCTCGCCATTGCAGCTGCAAGAGACATGGAAATCCATCAGATTGATATCAAGGGAGCATACCTAAATGGAAAGCTCACTGATGACAAGATCATTTTCATGAGACAGCCTCCAGGCTTCATTGACCCTGTTTCACCCTGCCATGTATGCCACCTTAAAAAGACCCTCTATGGACTGAAGCAGTCTGGTTGGCAATGGTATCAACAACTATGCGAAATCCTGATTGACACACTAGGTTTTGCATGATGTGATGTTGACCACAGCATCTTTTTTAAGGCCACTGCAGACAACCTTGTGATCATTCTCATCCATGTTGATGACTGTACACTCATTGCTACTACAGTTGACCTCATTCATTGGGTGAAGAAGGGCATTTCAGGTCAGGTGGAGATCACAGACCTAGGCAAAATTCATTGGCTGTTGGGAATAGAGATCAGGAGAGACAGAAACAAGGGTATCATTTCACTGTCCCAATGCTCATACATTGATGCATCCCTTCGATGTTTCAGTTTAGAAGATGCCAAACCACTCACTATCCCTATGGACCCAACTACCAAGCTCACCTCGGAACAGTCACTGAAGTCAACCATTGAAGTTGCTCGTATGGCATGTGTCCCATATCAGGAGGCAGTCGGTACCTTGATGTATGCTGCACTTGGTACCAGACCTGATATCGCATACATGGTTCAGGTACTCTCCCGTTTCACTAAGGCCCCTGGTGATGCACACTGGGAGGCAGTCAAACGTGTTTTTCGCTATCTCAAGGGCACCTGCGATCTATTCCTTACATATGGTGGTAACAACAAAAAACTCGAAGGCTTCACAGATGCAGACGGAAACATGGCTGAAGACAGACGTGCTACCTCAGGGTATGCATTCATGATCAATGGTGGCACTGTTTCCTGGAGTGCCAAGAAACAAGAGCTCGTTACGTTGTCCACCACGGAGTTGGAATATGTCGGTGCGACTCATGCAGCAAAAGAAGCCTTATGGCTCCGTTCCCTTATCTCACAAATCTTTGCCATGCAACTCCCGACCACAACCATTTTCTCCGATAATCAATCCACCATTGCCCTCGCAAACGACAACCAATTTCACGCATGTACCAAGCATATCAACATTTGCTATCACTTCATTCGATGGATTATTGAAGAAGAGAAAATCCACCTGATATATTGCCCCACAGGTGACATGGTTGCCGATGTTTTTACGAAGGCACTCCCATCCCCAAAGGTGAAGCACTTCGCACGCAATCTGGGTCTTGCTCCGGCTTGAGGGGGAGTGTTGGAACCCAAGTGCGCATCGAGACACACAAGCACGAGCGGATTAGGGGGGTATTGAAATGACGAACAATAAATGGACCTTATTTCTTGTATGATTCAGAATGACATATTAGACAGACATTACCGTTTTTCTCCTTTTTAACTGATGCATAGATATACGTGTAGACACGATGTACACTCCCCTCAGTTCTCGTACCGCTAACGAGTGACTGAGGTGAGTAATTGGACTACCCCTCACGGACTATTACTTATACGCCACATATAGTGTATTCTACAGGTACTTAATACATAGTTCTCGTACCACTAACGAGTGACTGAGTGTATTCTACAGATAAATCTGCAGACTCAAATAGGGCGTCGTCAGATTCACGGTCGTATGTATCGCGCATCATAGTTATCAACTTCTGTTGGACTCAATGAAGAACTGCACAGATTCATCCAGTCCCGGACTTTGGCAACATGACCGCCTTCGACATTGTATTGTACTCGACAGAATGCAAGAAGCTGGTATATACCTGATGTACGACATGCGAAGGTGAGCAAACTAACAACCACCTTACTCACGACGTTTACAACCAAGATTATAGCTCGTATATGGACTCTGCCTCCGTTACAACTCAAGTGAACCACATCAAGTCGTGCCCCAATCCGCTCTTATGGTATACTGCAGACGAACCTGACGGTACTTCCGATCCCCTAGGCGCGACACTCAAATCCTCGAACTTGATCACATCGTTGGGTGGTGGTGATGGTGTTGGTGGTGCTGGGTATCATCCCGTCTCCTTGGTGTTGAATTGCCACGATTACCGGTTCACGTGAGTTGCGCCAACCGTTCCTTCCTCGACGTGCATATCTGAGGGGGTGAACTAGTGCATATACTCGTGGATGTGATATTGTGATGCAAACGCGTATATGATTGGGAACAACGTTACCTTCTCAACTGTTTGGGGTACACCGTGTACCAGGGACTATGGAGACTGCGGGTACGCGTATCTTTCCCTCACCCGCCCAAAACGTAAGATAGATGTTTGGTTTCAGTTGCGATAATTGCCAGGGCACTTTCGAGGATATCTCAGATCGTATGGACGAGTTCAAAGATCGCCTCTTCATCAACGGCTGGGAGAGGACTAAGGCTGCTTGGACTGTTCCACAAGGCTTCGGTAACGAAACGTCAGTGCACCAGGCTTCTCCTCTTTCCTTGATAACTCATACGAACTTGCCGTCTATTCCAGTTACTGGAAGGTACAGTCGCCGTCGCTCAGCCCATAATTGAAGTCCTGACTCTTGCCAGCGTTACCCCACTGGCAAAGAATTCGTTGTCGAAAGCGTTCTCGGTATCAATCATGGAGGACTCGGTACGTATCCTCACTCTTTCCGGCCCCGTACGTAACCTAGAGTGTCAAACCATGGTCACCAACAGGCGTCGTATCCTGGGACGACCCCACGACCGACGACATCAACTCAGCGGCCTCGACACGAGCGCTCTCAATGCCTAAGATGAACCCCTTCATCCTCAGCCCGAACGCTAGTTTCAAACAAGTCACCATCAACCGCGTCGACTTTGGTCTCTGGACTGTTGGTTCCCGAACGCTCGCCCTTGGTACTAACATGAATAATTCACCCGTTACTCTCACCCTTAGTCAACTTGGCTTACCCGCTACCGGATCTTCGCGAGGTGTCACGCAAGTGCTGGATACAGGCGCGAGTTTGGATGTTGCTAGAAACCATTTGGTATTCACTGCTACTGGAAGTGGTGCTCGGATCTTCAATTTGTAAGTGTAAAAGAGTTTGATGGATTTATGGTGTTTGAAGAATTATACGTCGTGTCGCTCACATGTAACAAAGAAAGTGAACGAAGTGACTTACAAAATGGATTTTTGTTTGCTTCGTTATCAGTGCACAATCGCTTGATTCGCCCCCTCAAAATCCGGGAAATCAGACAAATGACGCTTCTGCGCCGAAGATTCCGCGCCTACTCACGCTCGCTTGTGTTGTGCTTCACATAGGCTACTTAAGTGCATAGAAGGAAGTCCAGAGGGATACAACATGGGAATACGCATATAAGGACTATAATATACAGATGAATACAAACTACGTGTCTACCAATAAATCTCGTGGCGTCGTGAAAGTCGTAACTGAACGTACTGAGCTCCAAACCGATCTGATGAACCAAGGGTATCCTGAAACAGATGACGCTGATGTACAGCCGCTTACTTGCCCAAATTCTTCCGGATGACATTCTGGAGGGTCAACCCATCGTCCTGTGAGGAACCGCATGTTGGTACCGACTAATCAAAGCACGACAAGTAACTAGAACAAACCTGATCAAGCGACCATGTGAAGCAGCCTGCCATTCCGCTAGACTTTGCAAATTTGGCCTTATCCGCCAACGACCATGTATCTGAAAATAGGGTATTGTTATCAATCACATGATGCTTGTCATCTAAAGGAAAGTGCTTACCATCATAGGTCACCACAGTTCGCTGGCCGGTATTGAATAGATACTATAGTGTGTGAATGAGTACCATACGGTTGCAGAAGCATCAAGCGACTAGGACTTACAGGAGTATCACTGCAGTCGTCCCACCCTATGGATGCAAGACACATGATGAACACTGGAACTACCTTCTTGTTGAAAGGTAATTGATACGTACCCATAGTAAACCCACCACCCTCTCCATAACTGCCATCCGACTTCTTGACAAGTGCGCCAGACTTAACGATTTCCTTGAAAGGAATCTGCTGTCCCCACCATTTCTGCAAGTTCGCAGCCTGGGTCGTGACCTCCTTGTCGGCCGCACTCTCCTCGGCTGCCTGTGCCCCTCCCTCCATTTCCTCTTCGACAGGAGTCAACCTAGTTCTCGCGTGAGCTCCATTAAGGAAGTTGACGTCTGGTTCGCTGTCTCCGACAGCCGGTGTTTCGGACTTGACGAGGAGCAACATATCAGAGGAGGGCATGAGACTACCGGTGAGAACCTTCTTGGTGCTTTGAGACACATAGCCATAGAGTGGGAGCCCGAGGAGTTGTTTGCTAGCGGGAAATCCAGCTTTCTTCCATTGGGCAAGTGCAGCTTGGGCACTAGCTTGAGACTGTTTGGAAGTTCCACAGAGATTGCCTGTGATATGCGTAAATATAGATCAAATCACATGCAAGCAGGCTCACCAAGAGGTGCATTAGGGCCAGGAGAAGCAGAAGCACCCCAGACGTCGTAATTCCTATGCAAAAGTCTCAGAATGGTCTACGGATCTCCGTGGGAGAAACGTACATGATGTTGACATAGTCCATGACTGCGGCATAGGCAGAGACGTCAGTCAAGGGCTGACCGTTGGAGCCCAACCAGGGAAGATGCGGAACAGCGGCGGAGATGATCTTAGGTCTAGCTGAGGAAAATATAAGGGAGGCAATCGAGGATCGTACACGTAAATACGTACGAAGGGCGCCGCGGAGAGACTTGAAGAGACTCAACAAGTTCGCCGCATCTTTAGGAGAGTGGGGATTCCCCGCTCCAACGGAGTTGGGATATTCCCAATCAATATCAATACCTATTCTTATTAACAAGTTGGGCAATTACCAAAATGCGACCCTCACCGTCAAGACCATATTTATTGATGGCAGAAACTATGGCGTTGACGAACTTTGTACGGTTTGCTGAGCTAGAACAGGCATTGCTAAACCACTGACTTCCACCCCACCCACCTTTGGAAAGTTAACAAATGATGTATGTCATCGATATCATGAAGTGCATGCATACCAACGGAGAGGACGATTTTGGTGGACTTCCCACTAGCTTTCTTAGCGTTGACAAGACGTTGAAGGATTGTTTGACTTCCAGAGTCCCAAGTCAAAGTAGAAGAAGAATTGGGCATCGCAAACGCTATAATTCGATCAGCTCCAAGCTATCTCTGCGAAACTTACATGAGACTCACCAAAGAAGAGTATGTCAAACTTGGAGAAGTCGATCTTCTCGGGAGGATTGGTACCAGCGCTCCAGTCAGGATAATAAGCCGCAGCGATTATAGTAGCTTCGGCCTCAACCTCGCCAGCGCTCTGCACATTAGCCAAGAGATCCATGGCAGCCTTGCGAGACAAAGTTGACGGAAGGGCATCTTCGGGGTTGAATTTGGCGGAACCTCCCACAATGTCTGGGGTAAGGAACTTGGCCAGGACGGAAGAACCAGCGTAATCCGGACTCGAAATAAGAGCTCTGAGATATTTCGTTAAGCCGAATTTGCGTTCCGCAATCAAAGTATCATCAACCCAAGCTGAAGGGATGAAAGTAGTGGACAGGAGACGTTTGGGTGGAAGAACGAATGGATCCTTGAGTGTTTCTGTGAGACCGACAGCATAAGTATTGTGGAGAAGCGCCAACAATCGCATGTTACCATGTAAGGTCACGAACTGGAAAAACGTCGTCAACGAACGTGGAGGGATGTGGTTGATACGATACCCACCTCCGAGTATCTTCGGCTAATGATGGTTTCCTCTCCGTCCTTTGTCACCTTGATATTGTAGAGAATATGAGGGCGAGGGCTCGAGGCGGTAGTATGAGTGGAAATGGTGACAAGAGGGGCCATGAGGGTATAGACAAGCGCAGGACAAGATCGTTCGACGGGCTATATAGCTTCGTTGTGATGTTTTTGAGACAACCTGGGACAGTGAAACCTTGAGTGTTGTAGGGGAAATGCCCACTCGCAGGTATAAGGGAGTGGATCACATGGCTGGTCTTCCATTGAATAGCTCCAAGACACGTCACAACAAGAGAGGCGCAGGGAGTGGCACTCTGCGCAGAAGTAAAAAGCCCTATCTTGACAGTTTTTCAATGCGGAAGCAGTTCGAAAGGCAGCCTGTCGTAAAATACCGAGGTCGCATGTACATTGGACCATGTGCTCGACTGACGGGAAGCAGGACGACACCGGCACGTGGGTGGTACAGGAACTACTAAGAGGCGGTCCACCAGAAATTGTTAGCTCAGAGCCACCAGATGTATGTCAAACGGAGTCTCAGATAGACAAGGTCCATCAAACAGGTTCTAGAAGGGGATGGCTTTGAAATGGAACAAGGATCCAACGGGTTATGCGGACGCGCATGCTTCGCTGTGGCATGAACACACAGAGGTCTGAAAGAGGGGCGACAAGCGTCCCAGAAGAGAGTGCCAGTGAAATGGCGTTGAATGATCTAGGGTTCAAGAGAATAACAGCTCTGTGAGGAGGATGACGGTCAGGACAATGTGATATGGTCAGAATTGGAAGGCAAGGCGTCTACTCACGTGCTGCATCTTTTATTGTTTGTTTACTTGTTTGAATTCTCAGTTTCTATACCACTACAAGCAACTACTGCTAAGACGCAGTGAGCATACACTACCACTACTTAGTAACTACGCCCCTTGGCTGGGTGGTGTCTAGAGATAAAATATGTATGTATCGGAGGTGTACGTGGATGAGTCCGGTAGAAGAAATAGGTCAACATAAAATCACAAAAACGGAACGGCGGGGGAAGGCATAACCCTAGATCATATGATACCTCAATGATGTGATAATAATAACGGCACAGAGAAAGTTAAGCGGAAAGGGGGGATGAGGCTCCGATGCGCGTTGGCGGTCAGTCTGGATTCTGGTCTTCTCTGGATTCCCCCGGTCTACTGAAGGTGTCCAATGCGGTATTTTCAAGTGTAGGTGGTCTGTGGTTGTGCGTGCCTCTTCCGGATTAGTGAACGCACCAGATTTCGCCAGGAATTCGGCGAGGGCGACTATGACTTCTGTGGTACCCAATATGTCAGGGAGATACAGGGGGTCTGAAAAGCCTCGTAGTATTTGCCCGTGTCTCTCCTATAGAGGGCAGGGCATGATGTGTTTGCATGGTGTTACACCTCGTTGCATTTTGTGAGAAATTTCAACCACAACCTTCGATTCCGCTTCATGCATCATACATACCAGTTATTTGTTAGAATGTATTGCTTTAAACCTCCATTGGTAAATTATAACCGCGAGGTTTGACACTAAGTTGCAATCGGATTACTCCCTCACTCCACGCCCAACGACATGTGAGTGACACGCCCTCAATTTCTCATCCACTCAGATGGTTTATATGAACCGCCTGGAACAAATCTACAAAATACTCCAGTACACAGCTAGATTACATCCTGAAGCCGAAGAAAAGACAAAGCACAAAGAAAAGTGCTTCAGGCAATGTTGTACACGAAACTCTCCCTGGCTTAAGCGTACCACCAGGTGACGGGGATACGGCCTTGGTCGAGGGGAGCGAGTGCCTGGAAGGCGGAAGGGGAGAGGTCGATGCTGTACTGAGAGCACCCTGGGCAAGAATCAACAACGGTGGCATCGATGGTCTTGCCTCCGTCTTGACAACAGAGTGAGTGAAGAAATGTTTATGGTTTGTAACGCGTGTTCACGTACATGAAACCTTGATGTGTTGCCAGCAGTGAGCTCCGTTGTTGTACTCTTGGGTGGACAAAGCAACTATGAAGTCCGAATCCTTGCTCCACGCGCCACAGTTTCCGAGCTGTCAATTCAAAATCGATTGATTAGTATGTCAGGGTCACGGACTTAAGGCAGCCATAAATTCATATGCTCACCCCCGTGTAGTAATAAGTGGCTGTGAAAATGTCCAAAAAAGTCAGCCTGCGTCCTTAACGTGGATATGTTTTGAGAGACGTACCATCGCCGTTGAATGCGGTAGCTGCTCCAGCGAGCGTGAAGACGGCACCAACGGTGGTAATGATGAATTTGGAGAAGAACATGTTGTCCGACACAGGAGATTTAATAGCTTGGAAGTAGCTCAAGTTCGAAGGTCGATTGAGTGCTAATGATATCTCTATGGAACACCTAGATTTTATACTCTGGAGGAACTCGAGCACTTGACTTCGGAAAAGACAATTGGGCATAGACGCTTGCTCGGGGAACATCCAAGGATAAACTCATCTGTCCGATTTCAACGTATCCGGTACTGCAAATTCCGCGCAAAACACAGAGTTCAGACTTAACCTTTTGGACCTGCCTAGATGTTAGCGCGAAGTTAGTGCGAGACAGGATTTTGTCTGGGTCCACACAAGTCGAGCGAACCCCTTACATGGTTCATAAAATGTCTACTCGCCCTTCAGCGGCCCCTTAGAACAAGCAGAATAAGACGCCACTACCCGATCTTAATCCAAAATAAAAATCGAAAACACTCGGAAAGATATTCCTTCCAAGAAATCCCGGATGTCATCCTGGTCTGAATGATAATCAAAGAATGATGGCACTTTCGCAGCTGCGGTATTTCCATTGAAATGTTCTATTTTAGCGCAGACTGCCATCATTGCTTCATGCTTTGTGGACCGAGAATGGGTTTCCATGACTAAACACTTTGACCAGGGGAAAAAGTTGCACATGGGAAGTCGGAACCGGGACCAGCTCTGGTAGGCCTAGTCTCTCGGAACAATGCCTTGGAGCTAGCTACACAGGGCCTCGGACTCAAGTTTGAAACACATCTACTAGTAGAGAGGACTGGTGCCGGAATCTCAGCAACCTCTACGCCATATGGCTGGAAAACTCCCACTGTCATTGTGCTGGACTCGCATACAAGGACAAGTCGCTTGGATTTATGTCCAATGTGTTACTAACATAAACTTTAGGCCCGCACATCTCTCGGTCCTTGCCAGGCCTGCTCCGAAGGAAAAGGTTACAAGTGAAGCGTCGGGCCATGGGCCATCCGGCAATGAATGCTGAGCTATAGACTGTGACCACTGCCTTGCCAGCCGACTCAGTTTTTTCGTGAGTTGAAAGAGCTTTTTGGACATATCAGTTGGCACTGCTCCTTCATGCGAATAGTGCGGCCGATAGATTAGTTAGTAGTGAGTATTTTCGGGGATTCAATCTAACCAGCTTCATACTGTCTCGACTATGAACAAGCCGGAGCCAAACATGCCCTGATGGTAGGTCCGACAAAGACGCCCGCGTCATCAAAGCTCTGGTTGTAGTCCTTCCTTACTAATTTAGCAATCAACTAGCTCGAACCCTCATTAGTTCTGGTGCACGTGTATCTCAGCTGACTCTCGAGCCTTGGCCTCCGAGCTCGGCGTAATGTACTGGCCAAAATCTTAGTGCTTTCTACTAGAGCTGATATATCATAGAGAAATCGGGCTGAAGGTGGTGGAGGGGAATAATAGCTAAATTGACCAAGTCTGTTTCTATTCCTGCCCAACATTGGTAGTGTTGGTGTACTCGAGCCCTTAGAGTGGAACTCCACCTAAGGGGTTCAAACAAGGGGGAGAAACGACTCAACATGCGACAACTGAAACTATGAGAAATAAGACCTTCATCCCCGGACACGTTCATGCGGTTCCTGCCAGGGGACATTAAGGATGTGGAAGATTTCTTCTTCAGTTTCGGATGCCACGATGGTTCCTACTCAACAGCTGAGTCCACAAGCAGAGAGGTATAGAACATTTGACGCAGACCTTCATTGAGCTTGACTCGAGAATCCTTGGGATCACGCACGATCCCGCTAAATAATCCCCGCTGGTTCAATGAATACCCCATCTTGTTCGCCTTCAACCTCATGGCGCGATTGAACTCAAGATTGGCTTAGCGAGAGTGAAGTATGACGAACTGAAAATACTTCTTACAATATCATCCCCCTAAACGTTTTGGCTCAATGAAAGTCCGAGGTGTAGGTTGGATGTGAACGTACTGTATAATAAAGCAAGGCGGCACCCCGGCTTTCCCAAGGCACTGTCAAGAAATCGATCCGGCGTCGCCGGGATCCCGGTTGTGGGAGGCGACAGAGACCGCGGTAAACACACTCAAGGTTTGTTAAGTCTTCGGGTATTGCAAAGTCTTCTGTGATAATTCCTGCGCTGTGAAGAGCAGGCAGGAGCCGGGCCAAGATTCCTGTGGCTCATGAGTGTGAAGGATGTGGAGATCACCTAATTTTCATACCCGAATGTGTCTGGTCGTCATCGGTCGGACGCGTAATTAGAATGTCGATGTCACCGCAGTCAGCTTTTCCCCTGTTGCCCCATATAACTTTGAACACCCAGTAGAATGCTTTCGAGCCATACCTCCTGTAGCTCCCCATAATTTCCACGAAGAGCTTGGAATCGAGTGACAACGCTAGGGGGTAGGTTTTAGTCGTGACCCTGACGGGCTTCATATGAGTACGTGCCTATTGGTTTAATGAAGTCAAAAATAGCCTTTGCTTCGTTACGAGGCATACGGCTGTTGATGTCTGAGCCCAGGCCAAGGGCTTATCAGCCTCAAGAACATAGGAAGATTGAGTTGCGGGGTTAATACCGTCGTAATATTGTAGTCCGATCAACTGAGCTGGGTTCAAGCGCACTCCTCCTTTCTGGTTGCGGAGGTCTTCCAAGGTACGGCAGCCTGCGGAATACCACTTGAACGCAGTTGATTGGCCTTCAACAAAACTCGCAGCGTTAACGAAACAGGTACTGAGCAACGTCACACCCACCAACACCGTAGATTCCTTGAAACAGCCTAGTGACCTCAACATCATCCGTCTTTTCATAACTGATGCGCCGGAGATCCCCCGTTTGAAGAATTTCCATGATCTCAGTGCAAAGTCAACATTATATTTCAAACACGATACAACGGAATAGACGAACCTTCAAGGCTGTCTTATCACCAACCCCCCGGATACTTCGGGCCTCGCTGTAGGACTGGATACGTCCCGGATACCCACGAATCGCACGAATGCCTGAAATTCCTCAGCTGAAGCTCCTCTCAATGAAAGGATATATTATTTACTCTTGCTATAGCTGTACGCCCTCCAATGATCTTCATCTCCAAGTTTCGCTTTATGAAGTTCCTGGAGTTCCTGTAGCTTTTGGAAATTTAGTGGGGTGGGGGTGCTGCCAAAAAAGAAGCCACCTTCTCGATGATATCCTGGTTGGCACAAGTTGTCTTTTGTGGTTCCCGGCTATCACAGGTCCAGCCCTATCCTCGTGAGATAAATGACGAGTTTCAAGCAGGAGCCATACTGAATCGTACTTTTCTTTGCGGAGGTGGGGGTGCTTGGGGTGGCGCATCATCAATAAATGGATCAATATCATCTGATTCATCACATTCTCCAAAACGAGACCACTTCAAGTCCAACTACGTTATTAACGATAGCAAGTCGACATCGATATTCACTCACATTGGTGTCACGCGCTGCCCTTGCTTCTGCATAGAATTCCTCTAGTGGATCCGCACTGCTTTTCCTGGTCTGAGCTCCTGAGGCTGTTGCAGAATTTTTCTCTTTCTCGTCCGAGGGAAGGGGAGGTGAAGGAAGGACGGAGTTGCAAAGTGGGGTGGCTCGACTACTGGAAGGTTCCGAGTTCGAATTACTGCCTGGAAAAAACTCTGATCGAGCCTGAAGTGAAGAAGGTTTGCTGGCGGTGCCGTGAGATATTGTGTTAATCTACAGTAATAGTTAAAAACACCCGAAACCCACCAGTTCGGTGCCTCTGTAGCACTTCCTCCTATGGCCCTATCGCAGCGAGATACTGTGGACTTACTGCGACCCGTTGTTATATCCATTCGTTCACCGAATGCTGCGTGCAGCCACACGTCTTCGGTCATCTTGATCTCAATTTCTTCCTTATCAAATCGACCCGTTCGACCGATCGCTGATAATATCCAACTCCATTTCACCGTCGGTATATGGTCAGGGATCTCACTTAGGCGCTTGCACCCGAGGGCACGGAGCGTAGGGGGTTTGTGAGCATCAGTGACGATATGGGTGACGATAGCGGGATCATAAGTAGGTATAAGATTACCTCCATGTTTCACAATCTGCCGAAATGAGGGTTGCTTGAACCGCAGCATAAAGTCCAATCAGAAGTCAATGGCATACGAGTTCCATTCGTCCTCGTGTTCTCTCTCCTGCAAATTGCATGTCACCTCCAATGTAAAAAATGTTTTTTCCCTCAAGAAACTTGATTGTCGAAGTTTTCCGCTTCACAATGATGTTTGCCTTGTCCATGAGTTGCCGAGCGTATTCAGCAGGTGTTACTGGCCCCTGTTTCTCTGCCTTTGGTACCTTGCTCTTCTGCAATTTCGGAGGGACCTGGCTTCGGCGAGTATTTTTGGGCTTTGGCGGTTGCTCAGCATCGGAAACATGGGACGGGGAACTGCTACGCGAGGGAGTAGGGGACGAGTCTTGTAAGGCAGGCATCTTTTCTTGGAACTGATTCTTCACGCCGGTACTCGGCCTTCTTGGGAGACCTGGTTCCATGCCCCTGGAACTTAACGGGATGACTTTGTCGCGACGCTTCATTGCGACATGTCTCGCCACACGTTCTTTCACCTCTAGGCAAAGTTTGGTCGAGCCAGAAGCCGTAACCGTCTTTCTGGGCATTTCTGTCATCACAGGAGGTAGCGCGTCTTGCATGCTGGGATCTTCTATTGGTGACGTGGGAGGGTCGTCTTCATCGTGTTGACCTCGGCCTGTGTCATCACCTGGTCGTTTATTACTTGGAATGATCGCTCCATCAGACGGCTGACCTTGTGGAGTCTTGCTGGCCAGAGCTGGTCTATTCAATACTTGCGGTGGCCGTATGCCAGGGCCTGAGGAACGCGTCAGAATATGAGGGAAAGAGTTTATCCTGCACGGGAAAACTGAACGTAAATAAAAATATAACGGGTTCTCAGGAAAACCAAAACCCACGGGCTGGACCGTCCAGACGATGGGTGCTTCTGCGGGCTGCGTCCTGGTGAAGAAGGGAAGCCCGTAATTTCAGAAGGTCGTTCCGCTTCTCCCTCGATGGTGTCCTGGATTCTCTGAGGGCTCTCTGCAAGCAAGGGTGAGGTTTCTATCCGGGATAGGGGAAATGGTGTGGAAGTTTGTTGGACGGAGGAGTCATTCCAGATAGGTCTAGTGCCATCACCCTTCTGACGCTTCGCGGGAGGCGTCATATGAATTAGAAGTGATCTGCGCTTGACACCAGCTGTATTGTTCCTGCTTCTATGCGTGGTCAGATCATCTCACACAAAAAATGGCACTGGCATGGTACCTAGCAGTAGCCTCACACATTTCTTCCGCGTTTTCACCAAGAGCCTCTCTTGATCCTGAAACCGGATCCAGGGACCCGATGGGCTTTGGCTCATGGTGTAGGTGGCTGATGGGCGGGGTTCGTAACTGCTATCCTACGCTTAGAAGTTTCCGAGACGTACTTGTTCATGTGACCAGTATCATGAACTGCTTCGTGCCGTTGTGGTGGTTCTTGGGCGCTTAGAACTTTGTTGCCAACAAGTGATCGTGATTGGGGAAAGCTGCACAGTCTCAGAAATTACGAAATTGTGTGATCCCTGGTGTAAAATGACGGTACCTCGGAGGCACCCTCGAGAGGATTCGGGAATTACTAGTATCCCCTGTCGCGCTTGGGTTACCGTGCAGGCAGTCCAGCGAGGTGCTTTGTCCCCCTGAAGACACGGATGCTATATCATAATCCTCGGTAGTGTCCATTATTACTGGTGCTGAATTCCCTTCTGTGAAAGACGCGAAGTTTGTTCCAAAACCTGTTTGGGTGAGATGAGACTTTCCCATGGCCATCCGCCTACGATACTCGTCAAGGTCTTCATCCGGCTGGTTCATAATCTTGTCGCGCTCGCGATAAAATGTCTCCAGATCAAAGTCCATAGGGAAAAGATAATAGTCGATATTGGCGGCCGAAGCGTTTTTAAGTGTTGGTGTCTGAGTCAAGCTGAATTGAGATGCTTACATGTAAAGCCGTGACGCGGCCACGTGACGATTTTCCCTGACTCCACAAAGGGTTGACAGGAGTTCATGAACCCGCCCCTTACGCAGAATGATTCATCATGATCGTTGTGGCTTGATCCCCACGGCCACAAAAGTTATGGCTGAAATAACGGGCCAAAGCTCACAGATATCGTGTGTCAGTACCAAACAGATTCAACAGCACGCACAAAAAACTAACTCCTGAGAGCCCTTCTCCAAAGAGCGACTTCATAACCGCGGCAGCCGAACATTGCACGGTACTTTTTTCCATGTATTATGGATTGCGCACTGATCGCAGCGACTATAGGTCATTGTTGGACTGGGGAGTCTCTTCTATATTTCTCCCCAGCTCCGATGCAGCAACGAACCCCATTCACAAACAGCACCGCGCTGGTGGTTATGGAGTATTGATAGAGAACATGTGCGATGAATCTAACTTTCAAAAATAGCAAGCATTCCGTAAAGCAAGCTGGGTGCTGCAGCTTCCTTTAGTTTCGCGGACATTGAATTCGGCTGGTGCCAGTTATCTCAGGACCAATGGGAGCCTGACCGTTGATGAGGGGCAGTTTGACCGTATGTAAAGGTGATCGACGAACATCCGGTTGACAGCCGAATGGAACTAGATGCGTTTCGATGGTATTAACACCACGTTGTGCTGCACAGTCGAAATTTTGAACGCCTTGGCCGAATTCTCATTCCTCTTTCGTGGTTATCACTCCCTTCACGTAACGTGCTTCACAGTAAAATATCACCTAGGCCGTATATAAGGCACCCCTGGACTGGGCTTTGAGGTCATCACCAGCAGCAACTAGAAGAGAAATGTCTAGCGCCGCCCCCTACCATCGCAACTCCGATAACGAAAACCAGAGTGGACCAGAAGGACACTCTCACCCGACGCGTGAAGGAAACCCAGAATTCTCCCGCGATAGTTCGACTCGAGAGGAACTTGGACCTGACGATTTTCCCACTTACTTCTCCGAACGCGATGGACGACTTTTTCATTCATCAACGACCTCTCCGTACCCTCTGCCAGCGGATGCGCCGGAACAAGAAGTGCGTGCCTTTGGGCTCATTCCTAATTCTCCGTAGTGACCTGTCGGGCCTTTTCATTCGAAAAATTCCAGCGGCTAAGAGGCCTTCATGCATTAGTCACCCAGTTGGTTGGCGCCAATTACGTTGGACCTGTGCCCGACATTCTGGCGCGAGATCCCAATCGTCAGAAGAGGGTACTTGACCTCTGCAATGGTACTGGGACATGGTGAGTTACAGCCAATGTGTGGGACACTCCCGCCTCGTTATCCGATGGCTGACTGAGTCACCCACCCAATCTAGGGTAATGGAGATGGCGGAGGACTTCCCGCACGTTCTATTTACAGGAATCGACATAGGTGTGCATCTCTCACACTGCCCAGTGACTTCAATCAGATTAACAAATACGTCCAGTTCCCATCGCCACCCGGTACCCGTTGCCCAATGTTGATTTTGAGATTGGGGATATCACAGAAGAATTTGATTGGCAAAACTCCACCTTTGATTCCATCCATGCTCGCAGCATTTCTTGGGCAGTAAGTCGTGTTTTCCCCTCGAATACCGGGCGTTCGACACGCGGCCGTAGACACCTGTACTCAATGTGCTCTATAACAGGTCCATGACTACAATACTATTTTGCCAGAGGTAGTCCGCGTGTTGCGCTCGGGTGGGCTCTTCCTCTCGGGCGAATGGGACGTCGCAGTCTGCTTCCCTCCCGGCGACCCGCGAGCGGCTAACCCGACGCTATACATACCCGCCTCGATGCAGTTCTACCAGGTCCTCAATCTAGCCCTAGAAGATCGAGGGATCCGGACTGTCGTCAGCCATATTCCCAACTACTTGAATAACACGGGTGCCTTTCGCGAGGTTGTGTCGAGTTCTATAAGCGTTCCGGTTGGGACTTGGTCCAGCGACCCCCGCATGAACGAACTGGGCAGGGGATTTTTGGCGATTCAGTCGCGGTTTGCGGACTCTGTCAAGCCGTTCTTGCGTCAGATGGGCCATGCGCAGGTGTACGTTGATGCTCTGGTGCAGAACTTCGTCGATGAGTTGAGGATGATGGATGGGTTGGTTGGAACCTATCACTTGGTGTATGCCATCAAGGCTGAGTGAGGTATGAGTAGCCGAGTTTTGACAGCAGTGAACGTTTACGGACCCTTCTTATGACCCTTTCTCCGCTTTGTGCTTCTTGACAACTACTTTCTTCTGTGCATCCCTGCCTGTATCCTTAACCCCTTGGACAATATTACGCATTTTTGTACCGTTGGTCCAGAGGCCCGAGGAGAGCGGCTGGAGGGCACCACTGGTCGTGGTAATCAAGGTGAGGGAGGTGCAAAGCAGCGGAAGGCGTGGTTGCAACGTGAAGAGCGGTTGATTGCCACTAGCCAGGAAGAAAGATTATGAGGTGTCAATGATACGAGAATGATAAGGATGTTATGGCCCGTAAGGATATATAGAAAGCGGTGATCGGTCGGCAGATACCAATAGTAGGAGAGAACCGGACACTCCACTGGTCAACCCCCTCGGAGCCGGAGGGAGTTCTGACAGTGGTAAGTGACGAGAGCGTCAGAAAAAGGTTGCGCGGCGTATCTTTGGTTGGTGATTGTGCCGTAATGGTGTACAGCCTGCTGAGAACTTAGTCGCCCGGTTTTGGACTACCGGGTCTCGGAGATTCAGTGCGTCATGAAGAGCATAAGCGTTCTTTGGGGCCTCGACGCCTCCTGTCCACGTTTATTACCACGTAACTCAGGAATATAGATTAAAGAAGGCATCGAGAAATTGCACACCCAGGATCCATGGGCGGCCGGTAGCTGTGGTCTGGCACAGCAGCCCAATCTCCCTTCGCCACTGATAGAACCCACAGTCTGGTGCAAGGGTCGATTTTGGTAGCTGGCAGCCGGGATACGGGGGTGTTTTCGCCCAGTGGCGTAAGGCTGAGATGGTCGCCTAGTTAAAAACCTGCATTTCCGGGTGAATAGGCTTAATAGTAAATTTGTGTGGAATTGTGCGTTATTGTAACCTTTAACCTTGTACCCCGTGAGAACACAAGTGATACCATCAGGGTCAGTTGGAGCGTTCAAACATTCGAGTACGTTCGTGATTCCAGTTCGTGTTATCCAGAGAAGATTAGCCACTGGAGACATAGGACTCGAAGTGGGTCTCCTTGAAGTGCGATATGCTCCTGGGTTTAATTTTCCAAGCCATCACTTGTCTAGAGAAAGCGCTCCAAGAGCCAAAATGCCGCTTTTCATTTTTTTCTGTGCACTCAGCCAGCCGGCCAGCCAGTCAGTCATTCAGGCAACATCCTTCATATATTACTACCCGCGAAGCCACTACGAGGCCCGCAGACGGTGCCCCATAACAGGACATCACAGAGCCCATCAAATAGGGGAGAAATTTACCAGAATCGGAGTTGAGTGCAAGCGGTACGCTACTTTCCGAAATTGTCCGGCCTACCGCCTAACCAAGGCACACAAACAACTTGGCCCCGTCCTTCCATCCCAATCCTCTCCTTCCCCCTCCGTCCTTTCAACACCTGTTGTGAGAGCCATGCTGTATGCAAGGGCGTTGAACATCCAGCGCATTGCTGCGCGCCGTAGTTTTGCCACTGTTGTCGCTGACGCTGCGAATGGTGTCAAGGTTGCCGCAGTGGATTTCGGTCAACCGACGTCGGGGGTGACTGTGCTTGTGAAAGCCGGTAGCCGTTATCAGACTAAGGAGGGGCTTGCGAATACTTTGAAAAACTTTGCTTTTAAGGTGTGTTTTGGCGGTTGCGTAGGGGGTGTTGAAGGTTCCTGACGCGTCTTTTTTTCTTTGGTTCGTTTTTTCGGGTAGAGCACTGCGAAACGCTCGGCCATTGCAACTGTCCGGGAGGCCGAGTTGTACGGTGGATTGTTGTCCGCGAGCTTGGGTCGTGAACACCTTGCGCTGACAGCAGAGTTCCTCCGCGGCGACGAGTGAGTTCTTTAAATCCCATCACACTCGGTGTATTTCATAACCAATATTTCTTTACCACTATCAGAGCTTTCTTTGTCGACGTCTTGTCTTCCTTTGTTACCTCTGCCCGGTTCACTCGTCATGAATTCGACGAGTACGTCAAACCCCTCGTGACATCCGAAACCGAAGCTGTCATCTCGAATCCTGCCACCCGTGCCATCGAGGCCGCGCATGCTTTGGCTTTCCGTTCCGGCCTTGGCTCTTCCCTCTTCGCCCCAGCAAACACCGATATCAGCGTTGCTGACATCAAGGCCTTTGCTTCCTCATCCTTCGCCAAGGGTAACATGGCAGTTATTGGTACCAACATCGACTCCTCGACGTTGAACAAACTCGTCGAGCAGTCGTTTGCTGGTGCTTCTATTGCTGAGGGTGCTGCTATCTCCCCTGCGAGCAAGTACTTTGGTGGTGAGACGCGTTTGGACGGGCATGAGGGTCCTCAGACCGTGTTCATTGGTTTCGGTACCACTGGTGGACATTCTGCTGAAATTGCTGCCCTTGTGGCGCATCTCTCAACTACACCTTCGATTAAATGGTCCAAGGGCCTTTCGCCGATTGCGGCAGCTATTCCGGGGGGCGCTAATGTACAGGGTGTGTACTTGCCGTATACGGATGCTAGTCTGTTTGGGTTGCTTGTCCAGGCGGAGACTGCGACTGCTGTGAAGGAGGCTGGTAAGGTTGCTGTTCAGGCTTTGAAGAAGGTTGCGCAGGGGTTGAAGGAGGAGGAGTTGAAGGGTGCTGTTGCGCGTGCTAAGTTTGCTGCTGCGAGTGGCGTTGAGTCGAGAGAGGGCTTGGTAAATGCTCTCGGTGCTAAGGTGAGTTGTGGTATGCCGATTTTGGGTTGGATAGTTGGCTGATGGGCGCTTGTAGATCCTTGGTGGCTCTGAGGCTTCTGTTGAGTCGACTTTGGCTGCCTATGACAAGGTCAATGCTTCTTCCTTCACCCAGGTCGGTATTTTGCTCCCTTCTTCCCATTTTATTTGTTGATGTGATGTTTTATAGGCCGTCTCTTCCCTTGTCTCATCCAAGCCCACCTTTGTTGCTGTTGGCGATTCTCTAAACCTCCCTCATGCCGACGAACTAGGGTTGTGAAGGCTTGAAGTCATAGAGGAGCCTATCACGACGCACAACAAAAACCGTTGGTAGTGTAGAAGTGTGTGCATAGATTTTTATCTACACGTTTTTAATTCGCAGCACTGGAATTACTTTGCACTCGGAGCCGTGTGCAGGGGAGTGGAGGTCACATGATCGTTTTGGCTCAGTGCAACATGTTCTGACTCTGACATTCTGATCGATGATTTCGAATTTAGCGATCAATTAGGTGGTTCTTTTTGACTTGTTGTGGTCCTTAGCATGTGGCTCGGAACGGTCGGACGTTGGAATGTTGAGATGTAGGGATTCGTTGCCTTGCATTGTCGGGTTTGTCGGACAGCTGAGCCCCAGAGGCAGGCATTACTGCCTGAAGCCGGGGTTAGGTCCAAGACTTATTTTCCTCCGTGAGTTTTTAGACGGATTTACGGATCTGACATTCACTCGAGCCTCGCCGAGCGCTGGTAGATATTCTAAAAGCCCCGTTGCTATGTATTGACCTCTTCGATGTGTAATTTCGTTCAGGTTCGCAGATCTATCCTGGAGATAACGGATATTTGGTGTAACACAATGTGCATATCTGTGCGATAATGTGATCGGATGTTGATTAATTACATGTGAGAACAAGGACAATGTCTGGGTGGCACACATGTCAGATCGTGTGCAGGGAATTCGGGTTCTGATAAATAATTTTCATTTACAACTGAATAGAGTACATAGACCGAGGCGACGAGGCTAGGAGGACAATGAGGGGAAAAGAGAAAATGTAAAGCCCATAAATGTGACAAGGAGTGCAGGCGCCAATGAGCCAGTCAGGGCATCACGTGTGAAATATGAGGGAGGGGGTTCTGTCGAGGCATTCGCTATGTATGTTTACAGTTCATCGACGCACAACCAATCACTCTCTTTCCTTCTCTCATCATCCACTCAATTTCCTTCCCCTCTCGTTCACAAACATCCGTTGCAACCTATCCGCAACACATACGTAAGCACCGCCGCCCAACCAACATCCCCAACACCGCCCCCGATATCCTCCAAATCCGCTATCGCTCTCGCACACGCTTTCCAACACGGCGATGTCAATGCGTCTTCCGGAAGATATATTGCGTGGTCTTGAACAGCTGGAGGCACAGTTTGCAGAAGCACTGTCGGTTCACAGTGCACTAGTTGGTGGGACCTTTGCCGGCACGAACGCTTTGCGGATACTAAATCACAACAAAGAAGGTCTCGCAGAACGGGGCCCACGGGCGATGGAACAGATACGACAGCGTCTGGTGGAAGTAGGAGTAGGCGAAGTAGATGGAGAGTACTTTACTCAAGCGGCTGCGGCGATCTTCAAAGAGGTGATGATTGGCCCGGACGGCTCGGAGGTCAAGATGGAAATGCTCCGGAGTGCATTGGCACACAGTGTGAGTGGTGGTGGACTGTCGCTGTACTTACTTGTTCTAACCGCAATGCAGATGGCCAAAGGCAAGGAGGACCAAGAGAGCGACCAGGACGACCCCCCTGACGATATGGCACAGCCGCCCGGATCCGGTAACTCCGGAGGAGCGCGCCGGCGAAGAAAGAGACGTAGCCGGAGGCGGGCGGCGACTTCGGAAGATTTTGGTGAGATGTTCGGAGGCCTGGGGAAAATTGATCCCGGCTGACAAATACTTTCCAGCCTCTCCTCCTGCCATGCCCGTCAGTCGTCCCACAACTCAGATGGCCAACCAGCCATCACCATCCCCAATGTCCAAAGGCAAAAAGCCAATGGCTTATCCCCAGCAGACACAAACTCAACAGCAACAGCAGCCTCAACAACAACAGCCTCGCAGCGAACGCGCGGCATCGAAGGCACCCCTGGCGTATCAGTCACCTCCGGCTCAGCAAAATCGCCACCCGTCACCACCTTCTTCGAACACCAGCAAATCGCGAAACACCGGTGGTGGTAATACCAGCCAGAAAGGCAAGGCAAATGCAAATAAGATATGGAGTACAAGCACGACCGAGGAGCGGGAACGTATCAAAGATTTCTGGCTCGGCCTCGGTGAGGAGGAACGTAGGAACCTCGTCAAGATCGAGAAGGATACCGTCCTCAAAAAAATGAAGGAGCAGCAGAAACACTCGTGCAGTTGTGCTGTATGTGGCCGGAAGCGGTTCGTGTCTGTCTCTTGCTTTTCTTACTTCCCTTCCAACCACCTCCGATTCCATCGTCCTTTTGTCATTCCGTCATCATTTTCCTGTTTCTATGAACCGCATCTAACCAACTCGCTCTTTCCGTTTTTCCCGCCTTGACCATGATTTTATCTCTTGATCAACATCTGATCGACAATTGATCTCGCAAACTTGGAAAAAATCCACCTCACACGACCTCTCAATTCATTCGGATCTTACCTGCAATGCCTCGCCTCCAAACAATAGGAATGCTATAGAGGAGGAGCTCGAGGTACTGTACGATGCTTATTACGAGGAGCTTGAACAGTACGCGAACCACCAGCAGCGTTATGTAAATTCCGGCGGCACGATTCCCCCTCCCCCTGGTCCCGGTCCCTTCCCCGGCAGTGTCGAGCTCGACAAGAACGGCGCTGTGGTGTCGTCACCTATACCAACGGGCGCAAGTAATAAACGTCGTGGCGGTAAGCAGCGTCAGCAGCCACCGTCTATAAATGGTAGAAAAGCGCCTTCGACAGCACACCATGATCCTCCACATCATCTCCATCACAATCACCATCACAAAGAAAGCGAATTCGAGGATGAAGATCCTGATGATTATGAAGAGGAGGAGGACGAGTATGAGGACGAAGATGAAGAAGAGGAGGAAGAGGAGGAAGAGGAAGAGGAGGACGAGGAGGACGATGATAGGAGAGTGGTGAATGGGCGGGGGAAGGCGGCTCGTCAGACACCTGCGGGGAGGAGGAGTGCAATAGGGAAAGGTGGGAGGAGGGTAAACGGAGCGAAACGAGATGGATTCAACTTGTCGAATTTGGCCGTAAGCGGTGAGTTTTCTGAGTCTTCTTATTGTTCCGAACACCTCATGTAACCCTCGGTGTTAACGTTCCGTTAACGGCATTCCTGATTCTAATACAGGTCCGGGTAATATCCTGACAGTAGCCGACGACCTGCTGAAAAATGATGGCCAGAAGTTTTTGGAGATGATGGAACAGCTGGCGGAACGGCGGATGCAGCGGGAGGAAGAGGCGGCAGCAGATGTGGAGGATGATAGTGAAGAGGATAGTGAAGACGAGGGGGATGACGGGAGTGATGCGGATGATGGAGATGACGGGGAGGGTGGCAGTGAAGATGATGAAGACGAGGAAGACGACGATGAAGAGGTGAGTTTTTGTTTCTTACCATCTTCTTGTCTCTGTCGTGTCGCTATCGTGTCCTGCGGCCGACTGCGCGCAGTCTCCCGTTTTGAGCAATATGCTGCACGCGACATTCGTTATTCGACTAGTCCAAGCGCCTGTAGCGCTGGGCTCTTCTCCCATATGCGCTTCCATTTTATCTCGGACCGTTTCAGATGAATAAGAATGATACTGACCAACTCTGTTTCATTCCTCTACTAATCTCTCCCTACTCTTGGATCTAACGTTGCCATCCCCCGTCTTTCGCTTGCCGCTGCTTGGGTTCAATCATCCCCTTGCGAAAATATTCGGCCACGTTCGCTTCTGTCTCCGGATGCAAACTATATCGTTATCAACCGACTACTCGGTCACTCCAATGATCTCCTACGAACAATGCGCGGACATGCATGAACTGTTCGATTCTCAATATCCTGCTATTCCGGTGTGCGCAATATACCCGCCTTACGTTCTCGCCGCACATCCTCAATCGCATCGCCCCATCCTCTACAAATCAAAATACGTCGATTCGAAAAACCTCACATTGCCGTCATCCACACATGCGCCTGCGGATTCCCCATTGCCCGAATCCGATTGCGTTTTCCAATACTACTACAACGACGGCACGCCACTGAATCTATTCCGGATCATGCTCACGTTTATACAGATTATGACAGAGGAGCAGAAGATGGAGGAAGGGAAGAGGATGTTTTCGATATTTGCAGCGAGGATGTTCGAGCAACGGGTGCTACAAGCGTACAGGGAGAAAGTGGCGCAGGAGCGACAGATGCAGCTGTTAAGGGAGTTAGAGGACGAGGACAAGATGACGAAAGAGCGGGAGCAGAAGAAGCAGTCCGCGAATCAGAGGAAGAAGGACAAGAAGCGGTACGTATTTTTGACTTTTGGCTTTTTCTTATCTTATCTCGGCTGTGACATTTTATGGTCGTGTGATTGACATTTTTGACTGATCTATACGTGTTTGTTCCTTCGTGTCACAGGCAGCAGAAGCTTGCAAGAGAGGAAGGGAAGGCGGCAAAAGCGGCTGAGAAAGCGGCTGAAGAGGCTGCTGCAAAAGCTCGGCAAGCTGCGATAGAGGAAGAGAATAGGAAGAGGCGGGAGGAGGAACGTGCAAAGCGGGAGGCAGCGCGTAAAGCTGCTGAAGAAGAAAGGGCGCGAAAAGAGGAGGAGAAGCGGAAACGTATACAGGAGGAACGCGAACGCGAGGCTGAGCGTGAGCGGAAGAGGAGGGAGAAGGAAGAGCGGCTAAAGGCAGAGAAACGGGAGCGAGAGGAGAAAGAGAGGAAGGCGAAGGAAGAGAAGGAGGCTCGGTTAGCTAAGGAAAGGGAGGAACGCGAGAAGGCTGAGCGAGAGAGAAAGGAAAAGGAGAGAGCGGAGAGGGAGGAGAGGGAGCGAATCGAGAGGGAGAAGAAGGCACAGAAGGATAAGGAGGAAAGAGAGGCGAAGGAGAAGCTGACAGCGCAACAGAAAGCTACGGCACCCCAGCAATCACAACAGAATGCTGGTCCTTCATCGGGGAAGCAGGCTATACGGAGCGCCACTCTACCCTTGACATCGCCTGTGAAGCCTAACAACGGCCTAGTAGCCTCTGGCTCTTCCCCAGGGGGGTTGCAACGTTCTCCTAATAACAGCAACAACGGCATCAACAGTGTTATTTCCACTCCTACCAAGAAGGGCTTCAATAACAACTCCAAACCTCCTACTCTCTCTGCCTCCGCGTCCTCACCAAATATTCTAGTCAATCCCAGCCGCACACCCGCTCCTCAACACCTCCCTCAAATCCCGCAGCAAGGTGGTCCTTCCAGGGCACCCCAACCTCCTGTAGGCTCACAGCCCCCTACGCCTATCACTCCTCAACTCCCACCCCCACATATCCCTCCGCTACCTCAAACTCCAGGCATAATGTTCGGCCAAGGCCAACCGGGTCCAGGGGGAATGATCCCTCCTGCAGCAATGTCACCTCGCATGGGTAACTTTGGCCCTGGACCTATGCCCTTCCCCTTTGGAGCTCCTGGCCTGCAACAACAGCCACTACAACCTTCCGCATTTCCCCGCAACTTCACCAGTCCACCATTTGATCCAGCATTTCAGCGCGTGCCCACAGGTCCTCCCTCTGGCGTCCCATCACCTATCGGCCCGCCTTCGAAACCCAAAACCCCGATGGTGCCTTCTGGATCACCGACCACACCCGGAGCTGGACCCGGAGCTGGACCGTCTTCTTTAGCTCCTGGATCAGGGAGACGAAGCGTGCATGCGCTTCCTGATGCACCTGGATCGACCGCATCAGCACCCCCTCCCCCTCCGGCTAATCTGGGACCGATCTCACGACCTATTGCACCTATCGCCCGGCCTACAGGATCAGCGACCGCTGGTACGAACGGCGATAATTCTAGCCCGAGGTCGAATTCCCCCGTTCGGAGGTCGCCAAGTCCGAAAGGTGCTGTCTTGGGATCGTCGGCACTTGCGGCTGACGACGACGAAGTTGTGCCTGCATCCCGAAGGCCCACTGGAACCGCTCCTATTGGAATTGGTGTCGGCGTGAACCCTGGCTTGGGCGGTGGACTCGGTGTTGGTATGGGCGTTGGTATAGGTGGTTCCGGTGTTGGAGTTA
Source organism: Podaxis mareebaensis (assembly GCA_018524725.1). Classification (NCBI taxonomy): domain Eukaryota; kingdom Fungi; phylum Basidiomycota; class Agaricomycetes; order Agaricales; family Agaricaceae; genus Podaxis; species Podaxis mareebaensis. Next base: position 88,677 of record JAEUWP010000066.1, on the reverse strand, counting down.
ACGTCGGCGCAGGTATGATCGGACAACCACCCTGGGGACCTTCAAGTCCTCGTGGAGCCGTAGGTGACGGTCATGCAAGCTTACGACAAACTCCATGGGGACCTCCCGGATTCTCCGCAGCACCAGGCGCACGGCCAGGTGGAGGGCCTCCACCTCCACCTATCGGACCTCCGGGAAACAACCACAGTCACAACCATAATCACAACGCGGGAAACGCGATGCATCCGATAGGACACCCACCACACCCTGGTGTTCCGGGCTCTCACCACCCTCCCGGTCCTGGACCTCACCCCCACCCTCCGCCTCCACCTGGACCTCCTGGTGCGCCTGGTAACGCTACATCTATGTGGGGTAACGCTGCGCCGGGCACTGGACCGGATTGGCATGCTGGTCCCGGTGTGAATCCGTTCTTTGGTGGCCCGTTTATGAGCCATGCTTCACCTGGATCACCATCGCCGCACTCTGGCACTTGAGGAACTGAGGGAAGGAATGGAATAGAGAGAGAAGTGGGAAGTGGAATGTGATGGAATGGGCACGAGGAAGTCGAAGCAGGTAGCACGTGTGATGGAAGAGTGATAGAGGATAGGTGGGGGCGTGGGGTGCTGGACGTTGGATTATGCATTTGTTGTTATTCCCCTCGATAACGATAGATGACGTGCGAAAGGATGGATTATTACCGACTTTCTGTTTTATTTCTGTTCTCCATTCTCTTTCTTTTTCTTACATTCTCGATAGTTTCGTAGTTGATTCCTGCAACCCCGCTTCTCATCTTGATTTTCGCTGTCTCTCGTCCTACACTCTCTTGTCGTCACATACCCATCTCTCGCTTCCTCTCCTTTTACCTGCATCGGATTGACCACTGCAATTCAAGCAATTCTTAGTCTCGTTTTTTATTATTACTTGTCCCGTTATCAATCAACTGTGTCGCTAACAACAAAGATTTCTGTCTCATCTCTTTGTCTCGATTGCTGCTAGTCTTTTCTTCTGGCCGCCTTGATACTGAGGTCTTTATAAGCACGACACATGACTTTCAAATTGTACAAGTACACGATACTCGGGCCGTCAAATATTGTTACATGTCAACAATCCTTCGTCACAATCATAAGAGTCTTAAGACAGGAATGACAGGAGGGGAGCAATAACATGGATACATGGTACACAATACACCACAAGAGGGTACCTTACAACTGACCAGCAGAGTATTTCTCGTCAAGACTCTTAACGAGTCGGAGAATAACGTTGATTTGGGTGATGGCCATGTCCATATCGAGTTTGCTCCAACCTCCATCAGGCATAGCGGCCCAGAGGTAATCGGGTTGAGGGATGATTCTGCAAGAACATCAGTTCAGTGAGCCGTTATTCCAAAGGCGACCACGGTTCGTACCCGATTGTGGGGAGATGACTACGACCCAAGACGCCGCTACCTCCTGCACCGTACCTGCAAGGAACACATTAACAACGACAAGATAGTATTTTGGGAGATAATGAGCTCACCACTGATAACGAACTCCATCAACCGTCTGGGGAGCCAACAGTGCCATCCTCAACGACCTCGGTGTTCCTTTAAACGCATCAATGTACAACTTATGGAGAAGACCACTCTCATTCTGATCGTTTCTACATGCCATTGTCAGTGAGGACCATTATGATGAGTTAACAAAGACGTACGCCATCGTCCACATCGGTTCCAGACGTCCTGTAGGCCCATACACCGGCTTCTTGCCCCGGAAGCTATCTTTCCATTCTATGGCACCAAAATGTTCGCATACAATAGCCGCCTTCGCATTTCGTCGGATTTGGGGTCTCTCGGACATCCAGAGCTTTTCGTCCAGGTGATGCCCAGACATGTGGCCTGTGGTGATCACGATGCTGTTTGAGAGTGAGAGTGAGTATATGCGGGTATGAGGAAATGATACGTCACTTACTCTAAACTGATGTTGAGTGGATTCTTTGCAAAGTACTCCGCCATCGTCAATAGGAGAATAGGACCTATCGATTGAATATAATGATTATAGCGTAGTTCAGGGGTATCATTATAAGGTAATGACGCACCATTCTCCTCGATGATAGTAGGTCCATCACCTGAAGGAACTGTCAGATTCGGGCCAAAGGAAGCTGGATATATGCGCACTATGGGTATACAACAAGATGGAGTCGTCCCTGCCGGCCTTTCCTGGTAAATGACCGACCACGGTCTTGGTTGGCGCCAAAAAGCTGGGTGCATCCAATACAACTGTCGCCGCGTTCACTTCGCCATTGCGTATCATCTTCCGGATAAGTTCTCCCGTGGAATTGCCGACATACAATGCCGGAACATCGTACAGACTGCCGTTTCCCGGTGCTCCGGCATTGGGTAAATATTGAAGCGCAGCGTTTTCGTCAGACGTGTGCACCCAGGAAGCGATGACACCCTTTACACCCATGCCCTTGAGTTCGTCGAAATCGAGTTGCTTCTCCGATTGCCAATGGGGGTTTGTGAGATTTCCGAGCTTCCAAAAAGAATCAGGTCAGCGAAAAGAACGGGATAGCTGGATATATACGTACCTCTGGGATGGCGGATGCTGGTATATTACGCGAGGTTCTAATATGAAAATATTAATTAAACCAAAACCGCCAACTTGGGTGCATGTGCTCACCCAAGTAAATGATACCCAGGTAGCGAGTAATTGCGCGTCGGGCTTGGATTATCAAAGAACACGATACTCCCTCCCTCTGGAAGGTTATCAAAATCCAGCGTACTAGTGTCACGTCTCTCGTTAGGGAGCAGTCCAAAAGTGCCCGCGTCATGCAAAGGCGCCGTAACACCACTTAAACCACTATCACCACTATACGGCCAGAAACCTGTCGTCGGAAGTCCTAGGTCTGTTCCGTTCTTGAGATGAAGGGTGAGTGACCACCATCGAGGGTCCCATCTGCAAATACCACAATTGAGAGTTCATCAGCTATATGCCGCAATGCGGAGCCTATGTTGCATGCGGAGATAGACCTGCCGATTGAGCGTGTAATTGAGCGTCTCAACGCTCCAGCCAGCGATCGCCATACTTGAAGTAACTAGATCGATCAAGACATTCTGGTTATCGTTCCCCGCTGTTGAAGTGACGCAAGTGCACAGCAGCCACCAGGTCAGTTATGGGGTATATGACGTGAAGAAATCTTGAGGGACGTACTCCATCTTGGGCCGCGCAGGTTCGTTTGGAACAGTCTATCCCGTAGAAGCTGTTGTTGTTGCTGGTTCAACGCGGGCCCGGTGCCTGCACCGGTAGCAGCGGCCTGCGATAACGACACGAGGACGGCAAGCAGCTGCGATATCACGAAGAACGGGGCGAATGAACGCATGTGCATAGATGAACTGCGGGTTAGCGTGAGGTAAGTAGCTGGTGGGGGTTGTGTTGGAACGAGTGGGGGTGGTGAGAGAGGAGGTGAGGATTGCAGACTGCCATTTTGTTGCGACAGATGCCACCCAAGGTCTTGGATTCTTTTCATCCAGTCTTTTTTTGTAGTGGTCTTGCGTCACTTCTGAGACTCTTCGCTTCCGGGTAGGAGTTCCGCTGAGCTTGCCCCAACTTTGTTGACATGATAAGCGTCAAGTGCCATAATCACCTTGTCTGGTTAGCAGTTAGTTCATCTATCCATCCCACGTAGTCCTTCGTTAGGCCTCGCGGAACCAAGACAAAACCAAAGTCAGTTAGCCATCGAGGAGGAAGTGCAACCTAACTTACCTCATGTTTTTTTATTAATACCCGTCCACACGCCACACAACATGGGCGGCTGGCCACCCGTCTACAATGACAGGGTGCCTGGTACCCGTGACCTCATTAGCGCTCCCCAAAAATAACCAGCTGATACCTAGCCATAAAGAATCTCTTGCAAGCCGTAATAACCGAGTTCTGACACCTCGAATCCCCAACGGAACGCCAAAGATACCCGCCCACAAAAGGTATCCGTGGACACATGGATTAGCAGCATGGAAGCACAAAGCATAAAATACATAGGAAGCCTACAATAGCTTGCTAGACGCCGAAGGATTCACTCTACTCCGTATCAATTTGATTATCCACAATGGCATCGCACTGATCGCCACTATCACCGCGACTTTCCACGCAAAGGGTATCGTGACCACAAATGACAGATCTATGCACATGTCAACAAAGGAGTTCTGAAGAAATGGGGGAAGTAAGGACGTACCGAAATATTCAGGAAGGAACGCTATACTGATAGCATAGAGGAAGAGCGTTACGACCTCGGAGACGACCATGTATAAGTGCCTGAAAGATAGTCGTGAGCACAATGCCTTCTGGCATTCAGGAAGCAAAGCCAGGACGTACCATGTAGTAATCTCTAAGGCAACCATAATCAGCTCATTGAGAATCAACGCCGTAAACGAAATCGACACGATGTGTAAAAATTCGTTCTCGAACAACACGAGGGACATGATCATGATGCCAGCACCTTGGTACAAGCTGATCATCAGCCATTGGAAGAACGTCTTGTACGATAAAGCTCGTCCCTTAATGTAACACATACCGTCAACCTTCATCGCGATAGAAACCGGCAAAACCTGGTATCGCTCACCTTGGTCAACTCCTTATACAACTCTGGATACAACAACGCCAGATGCTCATTCACATCCCGATCCAACACGAGCGAAAACACGGGTGCCATCGTGTAAATTGTTGCATACCCAACCATCAACCATCCCTGGTACAACGCGATCGGTGCGAAATAGAAGATCGCCGAAAACACCGCCTGCATAATCGATATGATCAAACCACGGTGGATGACAAACTGCGCCAGTTTCGCAGAGCGGCGGTAGGAGTTGCGACCGTGCCAAAGGAGTAGTTTAGTTAGGTAGCTGAATTGCGTCACGGAGAAGTCTGCAGCGAGGGAGGCTTGTTTGCCCTCTTTGCCAACGATACCGACGCCTAGGCGGGTACAGTGTTGAATGGTTACGGAAGCATGAAGGAATAGAAGTACGCACCAACGTCGGCGGCTTGAATCATGCTCACGTCGTTACCACCATCTCCAATACAACACACGCGCTTCTTCGTGTGGTGCCGAATGAGTCTTGCAACATCGGCCTTTTGCGTTGGCGAACAACGACATGCAACCACTGCAGATAGCTTTGTCGCAATCTCGATGAACTCATTTTTGAACAGCGTTAGACAGAGCTATGGGGATAACGATTAACTTCCAAACAGGCGGCAAATGCGAACGACGCAGACCTGTAACGACTCTCCGTCAATCACCAAACAGCAATCCAGCTTCGACTGCAAGAACTCTAGCTGATCCCTAACCTGTTCCGAGGTTTTCACTATCAAGTAGCCAGTCAGCATCAAAAACCTTATAAAGACCTAACACCACTCACGCTTCGCCACCTCATGAATATACTGATTCCTCGCCACAAGCTTTGTCGAAATTGCAATACACCTCGCGGTCTCAATCTTATCCCCTGTCAACATCCAAATCTTCACTCCCGCATTTCTCAGCAACTCCAGCGTGCCCTTCACATCCTCTTGCAACTTATCCTCCACCCCTGTCAAACCCAACAACTCCAAATCATGTTCCAGATACTCCTCCACCACACTCGCCATAGCCTCATTCCTCCCCTCCAACTTAACACTTGCTTCATGATACGCATGCGCAAAATCCCCATAGGTGGCTGAACTCAACCTCTTCCGTGCCATGACCAAAGTTCGGAGACCCTCCCGCGCCATATTAGCTGTTTCCTCTTCAAGCCAATCGTTTCTCTGTACAATCTTCGCCATAACCACATCCGCGCCTTTTTGCAAAAACATAATTTCACCGGTGGTGCTTTCACGAACGACGATGCCCATGCGTTTTGATTCGGAGGTGAACGGGAAGATGTCGAGGATGTCGTAGGAGAGTCTGGAACCGCTGGGGGTTTGGAGCTCCATACGCGTGCGGTCCCGGAAGACAAGAGTGAGACCGACGGAGGCTGTCCAGTTGACGATAGCGACTTCGTCTGGGGAGGAGGCTTGATATGTTACTGAGCCGTCGTCGTTTGTTACCGGTGTTACCTAGTGGTTTCTGTGAGGGAGCGTTCAACGGCGGGAAGTGGTAAGGCTTACGTTGTGACACAAAGCTAGACTTAGGACGACATCCTTCACTCGCGAAGACATATCCCTACGACCACGAGAAGCAAGCTGAATACCAGTCGACAACGATCCTTGCCGCAGATGTGCTAATACGAATAACCTCATTTCAGTACATCCACTCTAGTATATGCGAGTGCAATACTTACCATTCTCCCCCGAAGCGCCGAACGCCAACGCCAGCTGATGTGCAACCTCGTCCATCGAATCCGCACCATACGACATTGTACCCATATGCAATTTGCGCATCTCCATCTCTATATCAAGTTCGTCAATCCAAACTCAACCATGTACCACAAAGAGCAACATACCATTTTGTGTCAAAGTACCAGTTTTATCGCTCAGCAAATATGTTATCCGACCCAATTCCTCTGGAAGCGTACTTGTTCGGACAATCGTACCCGGAATCTCTGGATCATTCATTATTTGGTGTGCATATACTGTTTTGCCCATGTCTAGGTTGACGCGAAGACTATGCAAGAATTAATAAAGTGCTTTTGGGCAATGAAGACTAGAGCGCACCTGATAGGAATAATCGAGGAAAAGAGGATTAAAAACCGGAACACATAGATATACCATAACCCCCGGAACCCGTTCAACCCAACGAGGACGAAGGACAACGCAAACGTCACCGCGCACAGGATCTATCACAAATAACCAAAATTTGTTCAATACACCTATAAATTACAAAGAACAAAGGCGGTGTATACGCTTACCTTGGCAAGGTTATTGATCTCCAGGTCTAACAATCCAACCTTTGTCTTCGGGTGACTCGTATTCATAACCGCACGTGTATCCGACCCAGTGTAGATGACGAATCCTACTGCAGATCCGGCAGCAAGAACCGTATTTGACCACAGCACATTTTCTGCAGTCAGTGGCGAGACGGAGGGTGGCATTGAACGAAGTGGTACGCCATCGCTTTCATGATACGATCCTTGCAACAACGGTTTATTCAACGTGAAGGTCCCAATGAACGTATGAATATCCTTGATCGGTGCATCGGCTACACGACACCACCATCAGCAAAACACACTCAAGAATAGAGAAACTCGAGCGTTCACCATAAATCTCTGCGTCCAGCTTGACCAAATCTGCCTCCTGCAACTTCTGTGTCTCGGGAACCGCAACCCTCAATTTCCAATCCGTCTCTCCATCTAACTGATCCGTCCTTATAAAACACGTTCCACTCGCTTCTGACGTATGCAACAACACCATATCTGCCGGGACACGTTGATTCTTCTCTAGATGCACCAAATCGCCTACACGTATTGATGAGGACGGTATCGAACGCGTGTTGACGTGTCGATTGAGGTATGCTTCTTCTGGCGTGGAGTCATCTGCGCTTGAGGAGGGTGGTTGTAGGACGAGGTAGCGTTGTGAATTGGCTTCTTTATCTCGGAGGTGACGTTTGTAGTCGTCGTAGGCTTCTTTGCCCATCGTCACACAGAGGACAAAGGCCAATGGAGCGATATAGGTTATGATGAAACCTGCGAGCGGTATGTTTGTGAGACCATTAGAATGACCAGAGCAAGTAACAAACCTATCTTGAGTGCCGGGATAAACTGTGATAGCGCAACGAGGAGGAAGTAGAGGTTGAAGAAGAATTTGAACTGTTCATAGAACACGAGTGGAAGGAACGTTATGGCATTGTATTTCTGGTTTTTTACAATGTTCGGAGGAAAACGCGATTGTAGTTTCTCTGGATACCACTCAGGGGTCGGTCGGTCGAGATATTAGAACAACTACATACCGGGAGGGTTGAAGGGTATTGTGCGGGATTTGTCTTTTCCAGATGAACCACTCTTGAACGAAGGCGCAGGAGAACGCTGCTAAGATCAAAGCCGAACCTCAGAACAACCTTCAAACCACAAAAACATCAAACATATACCTGGGTAGGCGAAGGCCGCGGCTCTCCATCTTCATCACCCTCTTCAATCCCATCATATGATCCCTCAAGCAGTCTCTCTTCCTCCTCCGGATCATCCACATATCTATCCTTCCCCGTCATCTTCCTATTCGCCTCCCTCCCGCTCTTCCTCGCAGTAGAACTCGACACCGCAGCCTTAGTAACGCCCATCGTCGGCATGTTGGAAGATTTGTCTGAGCTATGAATGAGGGAATCGCCAGCTTCAGCGTCGTTATCGGCAAGTGGAATGTAATTTGACCGGGCCTGACTTCGTCGAATGGCACGTAAGGGGATATCCGACATGTACCTGGAGGCGCAAGTGCGGGTCTCCTATGGCAAATTCAATCCCTCGCCAAGAGTGTGAGTGTATATGGTCGTTACTAAGGGTGCTTCTAGGAAGACTGTGCGGCCAGTGGGCAGCAGAGCTGCGTTGTGTGGAGATCAGTTACTGGGCATCACTGACGACAGCGGCTACGTTCAACTCTGTATTTGGCTCTGTTGATTTCGGAGGACGTTGCGTTCCGCAGTTGACAAAGGAGTCCAGGGAATAACGCCACAGTAAAGCGTGAAAGGAAGACGTGTTGCAATTGAGGAGTATGATGTGGTTGTTCGCGTGGATGTCCTGCTGTAGGCGGGAGGAGAAGCTGAAGAAGGTGCGGGAAGCTGGGGTCCAGCAATGGCTCGACTGCTGGTGCTTGGATGGAGGGGGACCTTTGACGAGAACCGCAGCGAGATCCTCGCCCTGTGGTTGAGAAAAGGCCCCGGTAGAAATGGCCGCGATGGGTTGAACGATTTGGATTCAACATTTCCTCGCACATCACTACATTTCGAATTTTCTATTCGGGATTCCCGTGAGATGTCTTATTTTGATGTTCATAAGTAGTAGAAATATTACCTAACCGGTCATTATCCCTATGTTTAGACCTTTTACCCTTCGAATGTGCTCAACGGCACTGAGACACCCCGATAAAATCTTCGCCACAGCTCCTCCCCCTCCTCCACCATGACCCGTGCCCACTTCCCTGTCACCGAATCCAACCTGGAGGACTTCCTTCTCGCTGCAATGGAAAGAATCTGAGCCTGGCGACAAGACACTTACCGGAGTACTTTCATGCCTCCAACAAACACTTTGATCTGTTCACAAACGAAAAATATCCTGGCCGGTAGAAGAGTCTAGCTCCTCCAAGTACGTATACTTTATAATTACTACTTGTGCTAACAAGATGCATTGTTCAGTAGTCTCACACCGAGCGAATATTTGATGACGCTATTACGACCCATACCAGACATTTTCAATCAATAACACTCACCAGACGTTCTAAAAGTGCCCATGAAATGCATACACGTCGATTTTGGTCATTGTGAGTCTAGTTTACCCCTTTTTTCCTTTACGTTAAAAACCTGAACATACATTCGCCAGCTATCTGGGGGGCTACCTTCACAGTCGAAGAATTCAAACTCTGGAATCTAACTGTTCCGATAGTTCTGCCTCTTGTAAGAGATTTGTTCTTGGTGTTACAAATATCTAACACCATGCTCCAGCAGTCAGACAATCTATTCCATTCCAGCGGAAAAGTCTCTTCCCGCGTCGAATACGCTCTTTCCCTAGCCCTAGAACACACACCATCAGCCACCATAATCGTCACAAACTTCAAAGATATCGCCCTCTTTTTCCCTCCCGCACGAAACCGCCCGGAACCTACTTTTGAAAGGATATCAACGACTCAACCCTCTTTGGCCCTCAGGGTTCTCGGCACCGCATATCTACTCAATGTTATTGGCGCTAGGCGTTTTATCAACGTTCCTAACCCAGATATAGAAATCGATGAAGACGTTGTCCTTCCACAGGGACCTCCGCAAGATCCGCATCAACCTCTACTTCCAGATGAGGAGGTTTTCATAACTCACCGCCGTCACTCTGACTTTGATATGGCGACATTGGTTCGAGATCGCGCACGAGCGCTTCAATTCTTCCGTTGGCACGAATACGTGTCAAAAAACTTTTCCAAACTCGTTGCTCATCCCAATGACACACTTACTGCTAAGACGAATGAAGTCGGGCAGATTGTTCCAGATATTCGACCCCTCTTTCCCTTCGACGCCTCTGAAATTCTACCAGACACAGCGGCACATCTTAAGGCAACGCGGCGGGAATCACCTCTTGTGGTTGCTGGAGTCGCTGAATCCTTCAAGCGGAGCAAGTCCTTCACGCTCAACATCTTGGATGTTGTGGCGGAAGGCTCAGAGCGTGGGATCTGCACTGTTTACCGTTGTCAAATCACCTCAATCGACAACGTTCCCGTGTCAATATCGCCCCTTTGTCTGAAATTGTTCGATGATCGATTCCAGCCACTCCAAAGTCCCAACGAAGACGATGGGGAACTCGATGACGACCTTCTTCCCCGATGGTTTGATCCAGTTGTAGTCGCTGAGACATACGCCCCCAATGAGCGTTTGCCTACGACAAACTTCTTCCCGCACAAGGATCTGTCATTCCTTGGTTCTATGGTATTCACCAGGTAATGTACAACCTCTTCACGCGAAAGATACTACCCATTTACACTCCGTTGACAGTTTACGCTACCTGACGGAACGGTTTGCCCGGTCTTCTCATGGAATACATTGAAGGATGGAAGCTCGACTCTAGTTTTGCACGGGGATTGCCCCCTGATAGGCAAATAAAGATGGTGCGGGTGTCACTGTAATCACTCACAAGGAGAGCGACTAATTATCATGGGAAAATCTCTTTTCCAGATCCAAAGTTGTCGTCACGCAGCGCGCGTTCTGGACGTCGCTGACGTGGCCCAACGCGACTGGCACGACGAACAAGTGATCCTCTACACCAATCCTACCACCAAACTCGACCATGCTGTCCTTATTGACTTTGCGTCAACGACGCAAACATGGGAGCCGCACGAGCTGAACTACATCAACAATTACTTTGGCCCGCTTCACGTCCTGTTGGGTAGACAAGGTGACGTCGGGTTGGACCCCGAGCTGGTCTGGAAACATTATGGCGAGATGGATGATTGGGATCCGATACGGGCTTGGATTCCTATAAAACCGAAGGGCAAAGAGATGAGGGCTGTGAAAGCTAAAGACATGTTCCCTTATATTTCATCTATTTAACTCTGCACTCTCGGTTTCAATTAAAAATAAAACAAAAAATAAAAAACGTCGACGTCGAGACAGGCAAGCCGCTGAAGGCGGCCTTGCTGTAGAGGCCTTTCCTGTTGATTTGATGTGCCAACGGTTCGGGAACCATCGGCACTCGTTCTTAGGTACGGCTGCTACACACTTTGTAAACTTCCTTGCTCGCCACCAACGGGTCAACAGCCACGAGTATTCTGCCGAAGCGTCGTCTGATTTGTTTTGCTAACCATAGACTTCTGTACTCTCATTCTTCATCGACCCAGGTCTGAGTACTTCAGGTTAATATATGATTCAACTGGGCGGGTCAAGTAGATAGTACATTGCATGATATTTAAATGAGGAGATACGCAAGGCCTGAATTCAGATGCCGGACCGGCAGAATCAACGGACATGCTAGCAATCAAGGCGACCCAGTCAATTTCTTGAGGTAGGCCTATGATTCTGAGGTAGGTCGCGTTCTCTTACAATCTCGGGAAAGAGACTTACAGCCCACGCCTTGGAACGAGGGGTTGTGAATATCTGAAAGGTATCATCTTGATATATATGGGCGCACCCAATGTAGCAACGCCAAATGCTCATTCACATCCCGATCCAACACGAGCGAAAAAACAGATGCCATCGCGTAAGTTGTTGCATACCCAACCATCAACCACCCCTGGTACAGCGCGATCGGTGCAAAATAGAAGATCGCCGAAAACACCGCCTGCATAATCGATATGATCAAACCACGGTGGATGACAAACTGCGCCAGTTTCGCAGAGCGGCGGTAGGAGCTGCGACCGTGCCAAAGGAGTAGTTTGGTTAGGTAGCTGAATTGCGTCACGGAGAAGTCTGCGGCGAGGGAGGCTTGTTTGCCCTCTTTGCCAACGATATCAACGTCTAGGCGGATACGGTGTTGGATAATTACGGAAGCACAAAGGAATAGAGGTACGCACCAGCGTCGTCGGCTTGAATCATGCTCACATCGTTACAGCCATCTCCAATGTAGGACACGCGCTTCTTCGTGTGATGCCGGATGAGTCTTGCAACAACGGCATGCAATCACTGCAGAAAGTTTGGTCGCGATCTCGACGAACTCGTTTTTGACAACGTCAGACAAAGTTATGGGAATAACGTCGACAGCGGCTACGTCCAACTCTATATTTGACCCCATTGACTTTGGAGGATATTGCATTCCCGAATCCGGTGTTTCTCCGCCTCCAGGCTCCGACAATTCATTCAGACACATTGTTGGAAGTCCATATAGGTAAGAGCTTGTTTGAACGTTTAATATTCCCAAAACATCCCAATTCATTAGTTAGGCGCCTTGACCATGCAATACATTTCGACCCCTGTAGCAGACTTCCCTCTCGCGGTTATGCCCTGGGCGTTACTCTTGCCCTTACCAAGTGTCAGAGTTTCTATGACCTATCATAATGTCTCGTAAGGAAGACAAGGTCATATCTAGCATTCAACTCTCACCTCAAATCCCACATGTGCATATTTATCTCTGGACGCAGCAGTCGTAGCTTCCAGCGTAAACATTTCATTCGGCGCATATTCATACGCTTCTCGGATCAGCTTACTCATATACCCTTCGAGCGACGTATTAACCATGTATGAGCCAAACCAGGGTTCAAGCCCACCTTTTCCTTGACATTCTGGCGCAATAGCCGTCAGTTGTAAATACCAACTCGCCTCGGGGTCTCTTTTAATGTCCTTCTTGCGAAAGCCCTTGGCCATTGCCTTATGGATACCGTCCTGATATTCGAATCCACAGCGCTATCAGAATTTCACATTCAATGCGAGTGCGAAACAGTAATGCAGAAAGACCAACTCACGAGCAGACCCGGTAGACCCCATCTTCTCAACATGCCAACAATGCCAGCTTTGAGCAAAGTCCTCACATGCCACAATGCTAGTCGCTTGTTCGGTGGCAACCACAGCGCCATACCGACTATCCGCTCAGGGGACGATTCTTCGTGTTCGACGATTACAGTCAATCGACCTCTTGAGCTAATAGCCGCTGTGAGCAGGAAACGAGCCCACTTCCGCAGGTTGTCCTTCTCCTTGGTACCATGGTCCTTCGGGATCAACTAAACAAAGTCGGAACCAAGACTGAAGAACAAGGAGCGCCAGAAATATTCACCTCCTTCAAGGACGCGAAATAACTAAATACCGGATCGTGTACAAAAGCCTCTGTGACCACCTCCGTTACTCTGTCAAAATCCTCTTTCGTGGCGACTCTAACCGAAGCGCTTGCCGCCGTTGCTGTCATCGTTATGGGGGTAGAAGTAGCTGTGCTGTGCTGTGCAACAACGAGGCTCGGGTATTTGGAATGAACTGTGGGAGTCATGGATGGTTAGTTACTATCATTGGTCAGGTGTTTGAAAACACAGTTTGCGGAAGCCACAGGCATCCGTTAACCTTGATTATTTTTTCCGTGATGCAGACTCAGTCCTTTAAGAGGTCTATGAAGTTTTTATTTAGCTGAGTTGGTTGCGTGGCGAGTAATTGTCAAATTACTGCAAAATTTGGCTGATTAGGCCTTGTGTGACACCATCAAATACCAGATCTGATCAGATCCCTTGCAGCAATGGCTACAAAATTTTGCCTATCTATTCTATCATGCAAAGTGCATCTAACTATTAGATTTCATGGCAGAGAGCAGAAAACTACCCGAGAAAACCAAAATTCTATCTCTCCTGGACATGGAAACATGACAACGGCCATGATCATGTTGAAACTCCGCTCGGCACTGATGCTCACAAGGTCCGGTTTTGCAGAAAGACTGGCGTTCAAGTTGAAAAGCCAGCGGAAACCGGGAGCTTCTAGCTATCGCAGGTTGTCTCCAGCTCCCAGGGATTTCTGAGAAAGCCACGAAACCGGAGCTCCTTGCTCACATTGAGCAGTATTTCAATGGGAACCCAGCTGACAAGTCACATTCATGTTTCATCGGACTTTTTGACCAAGCTCGTCAGTGGTCGCACTCCTAGACCTGCTGAACCACAAGTCATGACTTCCAATGAATATAATCACGCTTTTCCTCTCCAAACGGCAGCTACAGAATGCGTATATCATTCTCATCCATATCCTACACCTGTGTCTGGCCCTTCTCAACCTCGTTTCCAACCGTAATATAGATTTTTCTTATAATATTATCTAGTAATCATACCACACCTAGTATTTTGTGATATTCTATAGGTAGTATATACATATATCTAATGGATTTTCGATTGTGCAAGGCAGGAGGCCGTTGACTGGCATGCATGAGGAACAGCGGAGGTTGAATTTTGACGTGACATCCCTGTGACAAAGTTTTCAAACACCAGGTCTCGTCAGATATTGCTTATTCACAAAGGCTCTGAGCAATGTAAATTTTTCAAAAATTCATAATTGGATACGCTGGAAAGCTCCCAAGTATACCACAAATTTTGAGGTGTGTAGGCTGACTGGTTGAGGAGGTAAACACTCGCGGCTGAAAAGTTTTCAAACACTGGGCCAGTGATAGTATTGGTCAGGGTCGAAACACAAGGGATGATATATCTAATTTAGGACTGCCGTCGGCTGGATGCCCCATCGGCCTGTTTGATTTTGCTCATGTTGTGTGTCTCATTTATCGACTGTTCCGTTGATTGCTTATCTCAATCTCAGTCACCACTGCGGGCATCTACAGGCACAACTCGTTCCATGCCACGAAGTAGGAAGAAGACCCTACAATGAGGAACTAAGTTAATGCACGCGGTGCCGGTTGAAGTCATTCCATACTCAGCCAACCGGTCAAAAAGTCTTCCACTTCAACAGAAGTATATTAAATTATTACACAAACTATTACGGAACAAATATACAAGCAACACATCCACGTAAACATAGGTGGGTAACCCAAAGATCATAAAAAAATATCCCAATCAATTGAATCAAATGTAAGGGTATCAAAATCAAACAAGTGCCCGAGTCCTTGACGTATTATCTAACAAAATACCTCAATACATCTTCATCAACTGAACAATCAGATTTACAACATACCTGATCATCACCACCTCAATGTGATCTACACCTTCCTCGCCTTCGGTGAAGGCACGTTCCCACCAAATCCGTATGTTCCAGCAAGATTTCCATACGCAGCCTCGAAGTTCTTATGGGACTGCGATGCCCAGTACGCAGCCATTGCTTGCTGCGCCTGTGTGCGTGATTCCTGCTTCGCCGCAGCGGTGGCAGAAGTTTGCCGTTGTGATTTTTGGCTCTGTCGTGACGAGCTAGAAGGGACAGGAACCGAGACTACAGATCCTCCGAAACCAAATGACGATGACAATTTTCCGAATGCCCGTGCGAAGTTTTTCGGTGACTCTGAGGGGTGGGTAGTCGGGAGCAAGGAAGCAGTGGATACAGATGCAGAGTTCATTGTAGCTTTGCCGTTGGTTATGATTGTGGTAGTGGTAGCGGTAGTGGCTGCGCTAGTTGCGTTTGGGTGATAGTGAATGCGGTATGTCTAGAAGTGCGTTCGACGTTCTGTCGATCATATCACAACATGCAACGTTTTATACCTCTACATCATACCAAAGCCGACAAATCACCAACAGCTGTTCAAGCCATCACCCAGCGCTCATCGATCACCCCTGGAGGCACTGAGCAACCGATAGGTCCGTCCATACCGCACCCGCCTACGGCGCAGAGCTCTGTTGATGGGCACCGCATAACAGACACCAAGTCAAGGTGAGTCATGAACATTTTACCCGCGAAGATTACTCCCTTGCGTGTGATCAACAAATCGCAGTGACGATAACAGGAAGTAAGCCTGCGCCTGTCCTGTTTTCGACATGGAAGCCACCCCAACTGGATTGAGTGCCAACTCATAGTGTTATCGAGTCAGACTTCGAGGAACGTTGGTGCGTAAACTTTTCCTGATCGCAGCCGTGCAGTTCGTAGTCGAAGGCTTCCCATGTCATAATGCTCATGACTCGTTTCAGGGTTCAGAAGTGCCTACAGAAGCAGATCCCAATCACCGTCGAGCTCGGACATTGATAAGATGCACTATTATCACATCAATAAGATTTTCTTTCACATACAAACAGATAGAAGCATCTTGCAGTGTAACCTCTTGGACCTTTCCAGCAAGTAGTCAGTACTTCAAGCCGGCTAACTTCACTAGAGGATCCTGACAATGAAGCCCTTGAATGGGGTCCTTCGGGGTCCTTCCTAATTTGAACCAGGCCCCCTTGTTTGATGCGTCAACGAACAGTCTCCAAGTACAACACAACTGCATATAGAATTGCAAGACACGGGTCGAAATCAATGAACAAGATGGAGATACCGTTTACAATTATTTTTGGGAGCCTGTGCTAAAAGCCCACGGTGCCCCACACGAGCCTTATTCGTCATGGCTAGTCTTTCCTGCTTCTGGCAGTGCAGCACTGCGTGTGGTCTATTTATAACCTTTGTTCCTTGGTTTGCGGGACCGGGGTCTCCGCGAACAGGTGGCTGGGTTCTACCTTTGACGCCTCTCCTTTCCTCGCCGACTTTGCTGTATAGGCAACTCACCATGATACTCTCACTCAGCAACAGGCTCAACACCAATTACGCTCCTACACCTAACGAGATGCGTGTACTTCAAAGAGACCTGGCTGAACCAAATCGAAAGATAAACATTATTGGGAGCCAGATTCAAGAACTCAACGATACCCTTCGCAAATTAGAGAAGGAACGGGATGTGCTGGGGTTCCGGGTCACGACATACAAGGGATTCCTCTCCCCCGCTCGGCGTCTCTTACCCGACATTCTACAGGAAATCTTCATCCACTGCCTTCCCACCGACAGTAATTCTGCCATGAGTACGTGCGAGGCACCACTACTTCTAGGGAGGATCTGTCGGAAGTGGAGAGACGTTGTCTACTCTACCCCCAGTCTGTGGGCTACCATCCACATCGCAGTCCCTCCAGATGCTGGCTCTGGTATATGGCATATGTATGATCACGTCTCACGAGCTCAAGCAATCGTGACGTGGCTTTCACGCTCGGGGGTGCTTCCTTTGTCTATATCCCTCTCTACGCCCTTTGGTCTCGGTCCACCGGAGAACACAGTTGCCAATAGCACAGTCGAGCTGTACCTCGACAGCATTTTCCCCTTCCTGAATCGCTGCAGAACACTCGATCTCCGGTGCTCAAATACAATATGGGTTCCCTTTCTGCAGAAGTGTCGTGAAGTCGAGTTCCCCTTCCTTCAATACCTCTGTATCGACGGTGGCCACAATTTCGGTGTCGAAGGGGCCAACGACGAGTTGAAGGATGCTGGTTTTCTGGAGGCGCCAGAGTTGCGTTCTGTCTGGTTGATACTATATGGGTCACGGGTCGTACAACTTCCACTCCCATGGGGAAAGCTCACTGAGTTTAACATGTGCAACCTTAGCAGCGTCTGGGAGCCACGGAAGGCACTTACGATCCCGGATGCCCTCGCCTTACTTTCCTGGTGCCCCAATCTCACATTCTGTAGTCTCCCACTCTCCGATGTGGGCACCTCTTACAACCTTTCCTCTCGAGAGAGTGCATCTATGATGGCCCGGCTGCAAGGTCTCAGAGGGCTCACCATCCAGTGTGACGTTAATCCTCGTACATTCTTTGCCCAGCTCGATATCCCATCGCTCTGTTACTTCCTATATCACCAAGAGTTGCCTCGATCAGCCGAGCTCCAATTGGACGGATTTGACAGGTCGCTTCATGTTGCACTGACTCCATTCATCCAACGAGTTGTCCAACCTGTAGAGGAGTTGCAACTTTTCGCAACATACCTTACAGTACGGGATATAATTGCGTGCCTGGAGCTCTTCCCGGGATTGAGGCGGCTCTCACTGTTGGGATCCATGGCTTTGTCATCGAACTGGTGGGATACTGTCACCCGCCTATATATCGGGGAGACTATATTACGACGGTTTATGCAGAGAACAATTCCAGTAGAGGATGTCGTTGACGAGACGGAGGTTCATGATTCTCCAGACTCCGTTGATGGGACTTCCGACAGTGAACACGGAAGCGAGGCTTCCTCTCCTTGTCTTTGCCCGAAGCTGGACATGTTTTCTTGTTCTGGTGCTTTTTTCTCGGATGAAACAATGCTCGACTTCATCCGTTTCCGGTCGTTATACCATGAGAGAAATGGAGTCTCCCATTTGCGCTGGATTAACGTAAAATTCACTGCAGGAAGAGACGATCGCTTTGGGGTTATGGAAGAATTGGATAAGCTGCGCAAACAGACCGGGTCGTTTATATCCGTGCACTATCCGGGGCCCGACCCTATAAGTTTTACAGGCCATTCACCTTATGATGGACTCGTAACTGTAGACCGCGCTGGGGTTGCAACCCATAGATACGTCCAAGAATTTGGTTCAGTGCTATCTAGGGAACATTAAGTAATATGTTATGTAGGCTTTTACTTCGAGAACTCTGGTCGACGTTCTATTCGTTCTGCTGCACAACACATTGTAGATACGTATTCGACATATTAATCGCTGCCCGATAGCATCATAAATCTCATTCGGACCATCACAGAACCTATGATGCCCAAATCGCCATATTTCATAAAGATATACGAAGGGAGTGGGTCAGCACCAGATGGAGTGGCAGACCCTCTGCTGTATCTGGGAGCTAATGAAATGATTTGAGAGGTGTCACCGCCAATTCATGGGATGAAATCTGGAGACCAAACGGTTTGTGAACTGATTCGAGGAGGGGTGTGACGGCGCAGGATTCGGAGACCGATGGAGAGTCTAGGACGTGAAGTCAGGAGGGCTATGCAACAGGTGGCAGCTATGCCAGCTTTTGATCGGGCCATTGCATGATCGTCACTTAGCGTGCTTGGTTAGACGGTGTTTGACGGGTTGTGAGTAAAGATCGGTCGACGTAAGTAAGTCTGTGGCTTACAACTTGCATGGTCCATCATTGCTGCTGATAATCCCTATACACTTGAAACCAATCAGAATCGGTAGCCAGTGTAGAGGATACCAAAGGTTTTATATAGGATTTCGAGTCGTTACATAACTCGAGATGTCATGTATATTTTATCGCAGAAACAGAATTGGTACATTAATTGAGGCAGGTCGCCGATTTAGAGGGCCGACTCAAAAACAATAAGGGATACAGATTTCAATTTGATATTGTCCCGAACAACGTGTATCCCTTATTGTTTTCGAATCGGGTCTCCAAGTTGGTTATCCCCACCGATTGATGTACCAATTCTATTTCTGTGATAAAATGCATGTGGCATCTCGAGTTATGTAACGACTTGAAATCCTATATAAAACCCTTAGCGCCCTCTGCACTGGCTACCGATTCTGGTTGGTCTCAGATGATAGTATACGTAGCTCTTCGAAATAGATACTTCCCCTTCCTTTGGACATGAACAACAGGCGAGCTAAGATTTACTATCCTGCTAAAACATATATTCACGTGACACTGCGCTAGTCCTGCAGAGCATTGGACTTGTCAATTAGGCATGGACATTGTACACAAAAATAAGTATAAATGTGCTCAGTCATTGGCATAGAAAAAAGCATTTTCCCAACGCAGTCACTCCGCAAATCGATTAGTTCATAGGCACTTACATCTTCTCCAAAACACTTGAAGCTGGAAAAGCTGCATTCAGCTCCGGGATCTCCTCATTAGCATTTCGTGCCTACCTGCTTGACCGTGTTCACCATGCCTCTTAACACTAGGCACTGCTTAGCCCCGGACTGGCCCTTAGCTCCCGACTGGGCCTCACCATTGGACTGGCCCTTACCGGACTGACCCCTACTGTCGGACTGGGCCTTACCGCTGGACCCGCCCCTATTCTGTGGTGTCTTGGAGTTTGGTTTCACTTTTATGTCGGGTGGTACATCAGGTGGATCCGCCCTCGGACCAATATTGGGTGGTAGGATCAGAGCGCATGGTTCACTGTAAATGAGTGATTGGGCCTGAGCGAATGGTTGGGGCGGAGTGTATGGTTCGGGCAGAACGATGTCATGTATGTTGAAGTCAGACACGCTCATTATAAGGTTGTCGAATAGGAGCTGGCAGACTGTTGTGGGCGGCGTCAGCTTCACTTACGTCCTTCAATCAGACAGGAAGCTACTCACATATGTGTAGGCTCTGGTGCTTCAAGATGAGGATTTCGCTCCTTCTGAGTGATACTTATAATGTTTTAGTGAGGCACTGCAGCCTCATGTCTTGCGTTTCATCAACTTCTTCAGCGATGCCCACTCATGGCCCCAGGGCGCCTGCTATAAGTGGTCTACTGTTGGAAATCGCGGGGCTTTGTCATGATGGCATATATATATGTTATGGCCTCATGACATACGCATGCCACTCGGCTTACAGTCTATGGTGCAGGGCACCTAGAGACCCGAACAAGTTTTCTGGGGCTGTCGAATTTTGCCCTTTTTCTGATCCCTCATGGCAAAATGCTAAGACAGATTCAAAATTCTCAAAATGGGGAAGTTTTCATTTTGGCCAATCACACACACTTCTATATCCCCTTGCTTGGCAAGGGTTTCTCTACTTGCATAATTCCATCAATCCGTCTCATCGCGTACACAAGTACAAACAGTCTTTTATCTTATCTCTGACCCCAGTGGTCAGTGACCGTAGCAAAACACCGCCAAGTAAGGGCTCTTGGAGACGAAGTCGAAGTCGACACTTCTAGTATGGAAGATCCTACTAAATATAGAATGATCCTAAGTGTCCAACTCTCTCGCCACTTGCTCTGAGACACAGTGAAATGATGCAAATCTTCGAGAACTAAACTCTCTGGGCCTCAGATGCATGAGCCATGGCTAAGCGACGCGAGAAATGATGATGTGTGTTTTCGACAAGGTCAGAAATATATTACATAATATACTCGGGCCATGTTCCAACTAATTTTGCCGTTGTGCAAAAGTTCTGCTGACTAAGCACCTTGCACCGTACAAATTTTGTACGTTCACTTCCTATGGTCGGTGAGCGTCCGAGGTTCATGAACGTTCATTTTCACGTGCCAGCACTCAATCCCATGCTCAAGCGCGGAACAACGATTATATAATAAAACATCCCACGACTGGATAGCAGTCTGAATACGGATAATACAGCGCTTATTATCCTTTGTTATTGTATCCGGACAGACTCTTAGTTGTGTCTTAGGCTTTACTTATGCTGCTGGTTTAAGGCAACCACCTAAGGAGGGGGCCTAAGTCAGGATGTTGGAGCTGGAGCTGACATTTTCCAGCTACTGGGGTCATCATACTGAGTTTTTTTTAAGTATTCTAAGTCATCCTAAGCGTTTAAACGTTTAGCGCAGTCGCTTCTGAGTGAAGCCAAATTTGCGAAGTCTGAAAGAAGCGGCTGGTCACGAGCCTAAGTCACAGGCGTTACCCGTTGTCATATATTTAAAACAGTCCTGTACGTTTGAACTCCTGAACGTCTTGATAAAGTGCTCTTTTGGCATCGTACTCTGCGCCGACTTCTGGTCGCGCACTATCGAGAGAAGATACTGAAGAACCGTCTATTTTTCAGTTCTGCTTGATATTCCCCCAATATTCCCCTTCAATGGGCGGCTTAATCCTAGATGGCTCGTCGCAAGGTGCCGAGTCGGATGACGCTTTGAAAGCGGAGTATTCGGAGAAACAAGGGCAGGAGGAACAGGATGTTGAAGGTATGATTCTCCGTCACAGAGAATGCGCCGCTTCCTTACGGAAGCCGAACAACAGCATCAATCACAGGACTGCCTCTTGAGATACTATCCCTCATCTTTTCATACGCCTGCGGAAACTTGACCTCGAGCAGGAGCAACGAACAGGATTTATTTGTGCTCGGGCAAGTGTGTTCAAGATGGCGAGACATCATCCTGTCAATCCCATGGCTATGGTCGCATTTGACTTTGACTATCAGAAATTATCGGAGAGAGCAGCGGGGCCTCAATTTACTGCAATACCATCTCGACAACGCCAAGGATGTCCCCTTCTCTCTTCGCCTCGTTTTCATCTACCCCTATCGTCCATATAATCATACCTTCGACCTAATTTCCGGCGTATTGCTGGACGAGCGGAATGTACGAAAGGTGCAGACTCTTAGGGCGGAATGCGCGCCCTGGGATTGGGTTCCTTTGTTCTCGAACCTCCCGTACATTGAACATCTCGAGGTAACTAGCGTGGTCAGGGGCGCCAACTCTGATCCAGTTCTCTCCTTAGTCAACTTCGCTCGTCTCCGTCACGTCGCACTTTCAGCATCGGATTTGAAAGGGATCCAACTCCCTTGGATGCAGATTACGTCTATAACACTCAAGTGCATGTTCATTGACGTATGCGTCACATTGCTCATCCAATGTCCCTGTCTCGTCAAGTTTCATTGTTCCTCTTCTCGCAAGCGCGGAGGAAGTGGTGCACACACTTTGCCCCAAAATGGTGACCTTATCAGCCTGGAGTACTTGGAACACTTCACATGGTCTTACGAGCCAGATCCTACCTGTGCCCTACTCTATCCTCGACTACGATTCCCCTCACTTCGCACCTTCCAATGGCATAGTCGTTCCTTTCGGAGGCCCGTGATCGAAGCTGGGGAAGCGTCTGCTTTAGGAACACTAATTACCAACATTCCGTCGACTCTATCCTCCTTGCATATTTATTATGCAGGATCATGGCCAAGTAGCCTCCTCGAACATGTCTTCGGTCGCACCACGAACATCCGGGACTTCCACCTCATAAAGTGCAAATACGCTACAGTGTTAGATGCCTTTTCTATCATCAACAAGGAGATTTCGGGAAAACGGAATGCCTATCTCCCTCTGCTCGAGAAAGTAACGATCCAAGATCCCGAAGGTCCTCCCGCAAATATACATGAAAGGGAAAGACTGGAAGCCAAGCTCGCGTCTTATATTGTCCCGATGTTTTCTAGCCGGGATCCGGATAAAAAGAAGCAGTTCTCATTGCAACTGGCCCAGAGTGGTGGGCTGACCTCAAAGGAGATGCGCAAGGTGTATATATCTTTGCGAAGGGAGCAGCTCGCATTCAATGTATGGGTGGACTTTGCGATGACTCGTTCTTTTGAAATCGTACTGGAGCGAGAGCGACGGGCAAAGGAGATGGGCATTCCCCCGAAAATCGAGCATGTTATCCCGTTGGGAGAGGCAACTTCAGCTGGAAAATCCGAAGAGGGTGGGAGTGCACCTGGTTAGGTAGGAGATATCGTGGCGCCTGTAGCTGTCATTACTTTGTTTGAGATTTACGCACGTAAAAGGTTACTAGTTGATCGGATGTCAACGTGGAACTTGTTTCACTCTCTATGTTGTCCCTATGAAAGCCGAAAGGAATCTATGACGATATGTCGTATTTTTCGACACCAAATGCCTCCGAGGTCCACAATCCGAGGTCCCGAGTGTCTCACATGCTCTTCTACATCCTTTCGGATTTTGCAGCGAAGACTTTCGTTCTGCGCATATTGGTTGCAGCTCTCCGCCGACTGGCACTTCTCCGACTTGACGCACCGTTTCATTGGAGTGTACCGGACCAGGCATTCGAATATACAAAACACACTGGTAAAGTTTAGCCCTCACAAAATGCCAATATGGCAATGTCGTTGATATCCTCTCGACTCTCAGTGGCGAGTGCCGGAAGGGGCTTCGAGGTACTCTTCTTTCTCCTCAGCCCAGGATATGGTTCTCAAGGTCCCATCGAGGATACAAACAATAAGGAGAGTCGAACCTCAAGCCATAATCAGACGCAATGCTGCATTATCAGGCGTTGAATACAGGTCTTTAAATCTAGGCCTAGGTTCCGGGCTTGGCGACCACACCTCCCCAAGCTAATACTAATCATAACACATCACCTTTACCCCTCAAACCCTCAATTGAAACAACTAAGTATAGAGTCCAAACGGTCAAAAACAGCCTTCTGCACAACAGCGGGGGCATCCCCTTTCGTCGACGCATTAAAAACACTAACAGTAGCAAAACACCCAGCTCTTGACACGGTCGACTCGTCAGGAAGGTTATTCGATCCACAGCGGGTCGTATCGCTCCCAGCCGAACTCCTGGTCAACCTAGTCGCGATCCACTTGAAGTTATTGGGGTTAGAACAACTACTAGTCGAGCTGAAGTTGATGTTGACGCTGTAACCGGATGGGACGATGGGGTTGGAGGATCCGCCAGCGAGGTAGGTGG
Organism: Podaxis mareebaensis; assembly: GCA_018524725.1. Taxonomy (NCBI): domain Eukaryota; kingdom Fungi; phylum Basidiomycota; class Agaricomycetes; order Agaricales; family Agaricaceae; genus Podaxis; species Podaxis mareebaensis. The sequence goes on along the minus strand of JAEUWP010000066.1, from coordinate 64,371 downwards.
AGATGAATTTGAGGACGAGGGAGGTGTAGATTTTGGCGCTGACGGTGGAAGAGCTGGTGGGAGATGTCGTGAGGGTCGTGTAGGAGACCGTGGAGCCCGAAGCACCGGAGAAGGCGAAGGAGGGGACGCCTTCTTTGGCGGATTCGCTTGCTGCGCCGCTGGTGTTGATGTATATGGGATTGGGATGATAGGATTGGGTGGTTTGAGTTGACTTACACGGTGCCTGAGATATTAACGGTGCTGCCCAAGTTGTCTGATGGATAGGGTGTGTAAGTACACTTCCATTTTTTTCTCCAGGAACAAAAACTCACTGCCGATGTTGGAGCCGCTGATAGTAAAATCGGGCTTGGTGCCCCAGCGAGATTGAGCAAAGTTTTGGATACCGAAGCGAGCGGCATCGACACTGTAATTTCATGAACTTGTGGTTTCCAAATAGTCGGACGATTAGACATACGGGAATCCATTTACATAGTGGATGTTGGCTATTACGGATCATTTGAATACCGTCCAAACGAATAGGAAGGTACTCACAATCACTGGCATCGGTACCAGTAGCGGGAGATCCAGCTGGGCAAGTGTTGAACTGGCAAGGCGAAGTCAAGGTGGTAGGGGTAGTGGTGCTAGAGCCGGTACCAGATTTATCAACAGCAGGCGCAGAGAGGATGACCTGAATATTTCGTGTTGAATGAAATGAAGGATATGGTGGGGTCACGGTATGAAATGCTACTTACTTGATAGCCTGCAGCTGTCAGCTGGTTGTACTCATCGCGAAGTTGTGCGACCGCCCAACCATCATCGTTGGTGAGGAGAATCTTTTGGGCGCTGGTGCCAGTGACTAGGGAGACAAGAACAAGAATGGCAGTGAAGGTCTTCATTGCAAGGTTGAGTGAGAATGTATGGTAACAGTCGATGTTATCCGACGAACCCGTCAAATTTCTGAACGTATTTTTATACTGGAGGAAAAGCAGGTGAGTACTGAAAACGTGCGTTAGCATCGTCCATCGACATTCTTTGGAAGTTACTCGTGGGTCTATAGAACTCTGTCAGAGTCCCATACGGTTTATAACCCTTAGCTGGGTATTCCAGAGCAGCTCGGTGGGTGAGCATGTGGATCGAAAGTTATTCCGGTAACACTTCTGATTTAAAAAGGAGAAAGACGAATCCCTCATTTGTTCACCCACTTCGGGATCAGCGGGTGTTAAGAAGCAGTTGGACACCTGATGTATGGTCATCATAACAGGAGCGGGAAATTCATATGCTCTTTCGGTCCAACGTGCGTATGCACCATGTTGTATAAAGCAAGACTTGCCCGGGTTCAACTCACGATCTTCACAGGATGAACGTGCTGACACTACTTTTCACAGCAGGAGGAAAAGCCACTCAAAGCGGTATTCCAAATTGTTTCGAGTGAGAAGATTGAGTGAAATATAGAGGTACACGCACGCACAAATGCGGTCACATTTTTCCAGTCTGGCGTACTCCAAGAGCCACATCATTGACAGAGCAAATCCATTAAAATCTAAGATGGTATGTCAAGGGGTAATCTAGTGGTGGGCGTGTTCGACTTTAGGAAGATCCTGCTCGAGGAAACTAAGGAACTCGTCGGCACCGCCGTTGGCCTCCTCACCACTGGCAGGGGCAGGGGCAGAGGCGATAGAGGGTTCCGAAGCATCATAGGTGGAGAGCTCAGAAGCAAGGTCGGCGGGGACAGTGGGTGCCTGGGGGGCGGGAGGAAGGGCGAACTGCTTCACAACACCAACATGCGCATCCTTGGCCTAATCCCAGGGTGAGTAGGAGATTTTTTTAAACGAAAAAGCACGTACCACAGGCGTGGGCTTGTATGCTTTTATTTCACGGAGGTAGAGGTCCTGAATAAGATCTGCGGGTATATTCGGAATTAGGTCCTTTGCCACGAGTCGAAGGTACACACCCTTTCGTGCGACAGTGGTAGAGGAGAAGTGGCGCACACGCGATGCTTGACGAGCCTGTTTCTCCAGTCAGCTCCCAAAGAGGTTCACGAGGGGAATGGGACGCACAACAGCGGTAGCTTGCCTGAGGATGGTGGACATGGTGGTGAAAAGCAAGATGTGACGTGACGTGTTTGTGACTTGTACTCCGGAATGTTGGTTTCATACGGGGGCGGTCGCGAAAAGTCCCTATTTTGTATTCAATACTCAACCACCAAACTCACCATGCTTGCTCGTCTTACTGCTGCTCGTCGTCTTCCTCAGCTCGTTCGCGTCCGTTTTGCCAGCGACATCCGCTCAGAGGGCAGCGTCGCTCAGTCCAGGGAGTTCCGGTACGATGTTCCTTTTGTCCCTTCTGTCGCCTCTAACTCACCTTACGTCGTCTTTCAGCAAGAAGGAGAAAGCTCATGAAGGTCGGGCTATGGGTATTTCCAGTGACCTGGCTGCTCACAATGCCCCACAGACCAATACGTTCGCCAGCATGAGCAAGCCCAACTAAAGAAACTCCAGGAACAAGTATGTCCGTCACCTCGTTTCTCCAAACCGGGTTCTGATGCAGCTCCCTTCAGATTAAGCAGAAACAGGCTGAAATTGTACGTTCCCGGTTGCCTACTCTTAGCCCCAGCATTAAGCCCTACCGAATTCCATACAGGATGCTCTCGAGAAGGAACACAAGGAGCTCTCGGAGAAGCAAAATGAAAAACAGTAAACGTTGCACGGGAGTGGATGGGTACGTCAATGTCATCTGTGTGTTGCGGGCAGCTCACCTACCAGCTGTAGGCCCTGCCCTGACACGCCTTGAAGCTGTGAGGTCACAAATGTGATATTTACTATGCATATGGACCGCCTATTAGATCGTTTCAATGAGATTTTTCTTCCAAAGGATCCCAATCCTCCGCTCCCATTCTCCGAGTGTCCTTTCATCTATGTGTACTGTCAAGACTGATCAGTTCTTGAACGCAGACCTCAAATCGGTTCGAGGAGGTTCGAGGTCCCTCTGGCTCGGCTTACGTCAGCGATCAGGTGTCTGATAAATCATCTACCGCTGAAACAACGAGAGGCAGGATTGAGCAGAAAAGCCACTGACAAGACTATAGCAAACCAGTACCGCTCCGTCATGGGCAGCTTAGTGAAAGACCTTCCGAGCGATGTACTTGTTCTCGTATTTCAGAGCCTACAGGACGATTATAGGAGCCTTTACCAGTGTGCATTGGTGAACCGAGCGTTCAATCGAGCAGCCTCAAAGTTCCTTTATCGTCGGGTTGTACTTGTCTTTCGCCCTACCTTTCTTCGGATGTGCAAAGAGGCCAATCTTATACCGGTATGTAGCTCCTAGATCCTCCAAATGGAAACCCCTCCTTATCTCCTGCCAGACCAATTCGAACCTGATTTCAGCAACTCTTCCTCAATATGCCCCATTTGTGGAAATTGTCGAAATAACAGGTATGTTCCCATGTGTTCTATTCTGCTATCGACAACAATAACATTCTCTCAACTTCCCATCATCACTTCTGCCGCGGCACCCATACAGGATACTTGCCAACTGGACCGGCATCACGTACGACACTCTCCGAAACCGTTTTCAGTGCGATCACTGCGTTCGAGAATCTCCGTGTGGCAATTTTGATTCCTGGACCTTACTTCGAAGATACCTTCACCCCAATCCTCAAGTACCTTTTTTCTTCTTCCGACACCCCTTCCCCCTCTCCCAACGACGATTCACCTGAAGCGCCATCGCCACGACATACCCCGCCAACTCTCCGCGAGCTGGCCGTCAACTTCAACTGCACCTGCGAGGAAAACGCGCCTTTACTTACTAAAGTCACTGGCCTGTCAAAGTTGTCGATCTCCAGTCCAACGCGAGCAATTCTCGACCTTCTCCCGGACTGGCTCCGAAGGCTATCCGATTCACTTACAGAGTTTTACTTAAAGGTGTGTTCTCTTCTTTCGTTCCTTTGTTATCCGCCAGTTCAATTTTCGTTCTTCTTCCCCCCCTTGCCTTCTCTTCTCCGATTCTCGCCTTTTATCCGCCCCCTTCTCTTCTTTTCCCTGTTTGTCCAGCCTCACCGGTTGACGGATTAACTAACGTTTTACACTTTTTGCCTTCCTCATCATCCGAATGGTACCTTTGATCTGGTTCTTGTGTACCAACGATCCATCTTGCGTTCAATGCTAAATTCCGCCCGTCTTCCATCTTCCGTCCCCGCCTCTTCTGCCAATGAAGGATGACTGCGGGTCTGTTACACCCGGGGTGCTAAAGTCTATCGTGCCTTTACTCCGCCAGAACATTCGAGGCTTGGGATTAGGCTTGTCATACTCGCTCACAGACGAAGACGTTTTCGCGTTTTTGCACCAACTGCCAACGTTGAAAGAAGTCGAACTGAGGTATTATTGGGTACGTCTCCTCCCTACGTGTGCGCGTACTCAGTAAAGACTGATTGCATTCTATCAATCACCTATACAAAGCAACTCAAACCGCCAGTCTCCCGACCCGACCTGCCACACCTCCGCTCCTTCACAGTCCGTCACGCACACTATCAAACCCGCAAAGACGTTGAGGGTTTGTGTAAATGGATCCGCCGCGCCATCTCACCATCTCCCATTCAATCTCTCCGTATCATTCAAGACGAAAAGGATGAAGAAGCCTCTCCAAATACCGGCGCCAATGTCAGTTACCGGGGCATCATCGATCACTTGTGCTGTCGTCATTCGCATACTCTACGTGTTTTGGATATGAAATCGGCGTATATTGATGTGAAGTCGTTGAAGAAGTTATTCGGGAATTGTAAAGAGCTTGAAGAAGTGCATTTGTCCGCTGGACCTCATGCATTGGTTCGTCTGTCCTGCTAGAAATTCATAACCCACAACAGCGTAATGGGCTGACTTGGGTTTGGTGATATAGGCGATTTTTAAGAAACACGCATCGTTGCTCACAAAACTCCATACCGCCTCTTTCAACATCCGGAATATCAGTCTCAGCAGGCGTCGCGTGATCGACATGGAACTCGTAACCGCAATCATGAAACACGGGCCACCGCTCCTACGAAGGTTTTCTGTCAATGAGCAAACATGGGAGGTGCGTCAACACATCCCTTTCCTACCTATCCTCTCTTTTTTCCTCCCGCCGCTAGAAACTGAAGTACACTGCAGAGCACTTGGAAACGCGCAAAGGATGGAACATTCGCTCTCTTCATTCAAAAACAACCAAAACTTGTCATGCCGTGGGATCGCGAACCAAAGTCTCCAATTCGGCGTGAACCAGAAGCTCATGCCCCGGTGCACGGATCGGGAGTCCTTAAGAGTGCAATGGTGGTTACGGAGTTTGCAGCGGCGGTCGATGCAGTTGAGGCGAACAGGGGTGTTGGTGGTGTTGGTGGTGTCAGTACGGGTGGGTTTGGTCGACCTCGTGTCAGGTTTAGTGAACCTGGTGAAGCGAAGGTGGATGTGAAACGATGAGGCAATACGGAGGCCTATGGCAAGAGTGGCTAGTGGCAGACGCGATGCTTCGGGTTCGATGTGAGTTGAGGAATGCTATGGCACACTCACTCAATATATTGCACCCTTCCGAATTGAAATACATCAGGTTCATGAGACGAGGCCTTGTGCTTCCATGCAGGCTTGAATGTGGAGGACTCACGAGGAGAAGCCATAGTAGATGAAATACTTATCGGCGTATTCATGGATGAACGGTAATTGGCTGCCTTGAGGGGTACGGCTTCCGCCAAAAACCCGAGGAAAACGGAATCCTCCAGTACCTGTAAGCTCCAGTCACTATTTCCAGCACACACGAACTTTCCTACCTCGCGATCCCCATACACACGGATGTAAGGCATATCTCAGAAGTTTGACCACTTGAAGATATTCGCCATACTCTGCTCTTTCGTTCACCCAACACGAACGCAAGGGAAGGGAAGGGGAATTCATAAACCTGATGCACAATGCTCCGTGGAGACCGCGCGGACCAGCCACAAAAAAATGCCCAGGTGACAAGACCGCGCCATACAGCGCATTTTCTCTCATTCCACGCGACAAGCACGAGTATGGGCGCGGTGTGTTTACTTACACAAAAAGAAACAACGTCAAACTCCATATGCTAGTCCCACAAGAAGTCAAGTGAATTTCAGATACCCCATGCAGCAATCACCAGTCAGTCACACGACATCCGGCCTGGAACATCAAGCCCTTAACATTAGCGCATCAACGTCCAACCCCCTCCTGCGTCCCCGTCGGAAAACATGTTCTCCATAAATACAGCTATGTCTTCGATCGTGACGTGACATCGGGGCCCGGACCAACATCAGCAAAGCCTCATTGCAAGGCCTCGGCGCCACCCCCCGAATCCTTTTCTCGCAACTTCTGTTCCTCATTCGCAAGGCGCAATCTAAGCCGATCAAAAAGAGTCAGATGAGAAAACCAATCCCCACCCCAAAGAAAAAGAAAAATACATCCAACTACATCGAAAACAACGGAGACACTTACTTATTCCTAGCCCCCAACACCCTCAACGTCCGCGCCCTCTCTTCAGGTGTCATATTCGGCCAATTCGCAATTCTCGACAACGTCTGCACCAGCACGGAACAGATATCAAACGTCATCAAAGACGAACTACGTAAAAAAGAATGAGGAATCAAGTACGTACACCATTGCTATTGACTACCATCGGGCCCAACTCATCGACCAATGAAACCGCCGTCCCGCCAACCGTGATCTGCGTCATCGATCCTGATCCCGATGTGCCTTCCGAGCTTGGAAGCAACAACGGCGTCCGGGCTTCAGGCGCGGGTTGTGTTGTCGTTGTGGATTGCGAATCGTCGTTCGAGGACATCCAGGAAGTATGTAGTGCAGGCGTTGTATTAGTCAAGTCCAATCGCGCGCGTTGTGGCTTAAGTGTATGGTCCTTGGAAATTCTTAAGACCAGACTCCCTACACGGGTGCTGAGATTATGTACGTCGTGGGGCGACTGATGTGGCTTAGGGTTCCGCGTTGACGATGACGTTCATAGAAGCGTCTCCTAACCCAAGGAACATTCCAGAACTAACCCCCAAAGTAGGTCATGAGGGGGACAAATATGGATATCTTAGAACGCAAGCGAAGAGAGCGCCCATTAAGATTCAAATGTTGCACCAACGTAACGGCGAGGAGGACAATTGGGAAAAGCACTAGAACATGGACACATTGAGCATGAAGGGAACGTTTCAGCGCCGGGGGTGCAGTTACAAAAGAGGAAGGAGAGGAATAGAGAATCGCCGACCCGCACGGGTAGCGCAGTTAATTATAACGGACAGGTGGAAGGGAGGAGGCAAAGAAAAGAACAACAGGGGTAATGATTATTTCTTGAATCGACCATCGCTACCAATAGGGAAGGCATAATCGCCTGGGTCGGCCTGCTGAATAAGGGTAACAACTTGATCCGATCGAGGCTGAATACTACACTTGAAGGGTTTCGGGTGGCTGGTGGGTGGCATGCATACGTCAGTACGAGAAGCAAGAGCCGGCAAGAAGCAGTTCCTCACCTGACAAAGCCGGTTGTAAATTCCAGAGGGGGAGTAATGGGAACTCCATTCTCGTCTTTGGCTTTTGATATGTCCATCGTTGCGATCAGATGTGCCGTGATCAGCCATGAACTATCTTGCGAGAAATGACGTCCGGGACAAATTCTAGAAGTGGCGAGGGGAGGCATCAGTATCGGCAACGATGGATACGAGAGTAACATCGTACCGGCGTCCGAAACCGAAAATTACGGTGCGCGGGTCCGGTAGATCGGGGTTTTCCATATATCGTTCTGGGATGAATTCGTTGGGTTGGTCACAGTCTTGGAGAATGGAACTGGAATACACATGAGAGAGCAGAGCGAGGTAAAAGGATTCGCAGATACCGACTGTATATTCACAAGCACGGTTGCACCTGCCGGTATATAAAAGTCTCGATAAACATCGTCTTCCATTAGGCGATGAGGCATTCCCAAGGGAACAGGAACATTCCATCTGAGTTGTTGTCAGTTAGGTGCCAGACAAGTTAGATTGTTGATGGTTCACCTCAGCACCTCTTTCAGCACGCAATCAAGGTAGGGCAGGTCGGGTCTATCGTCGAAGGTAGGCAGTCGCTGACTGCCAACCACCGAGTCCATTTCTGCCTGTAGCTTTTTGTAAACCTGGGGGTAGAGGACCATCGCCAATATGAATGTTTGCAGCACCGATACAGTCTAATATATTGTTGGATGGTGAAAATTACACCACCTAGCATGACTTGCTTACCGTATCCTCAGCAGCTTGAAAGGTTGATCAGGATCGGCGTCAGTGATGATCGGGTGATTACTCACCCGCATATAGCGTTCCCGCAGATCCTTGAATATCCCACTCGTCTTCTGGTGGTAGCTGTCCTTCCGGTGGAGTAAGTTTTTCGATTAGCGTCGACACGTATGAAGATTCGGCTTTTCCTGCTTGCTGAAAACACACATAAGTGCTTGATGTAGATGACAAGTCAAAGCGGATGCTAACCATATCCGTCTTGACGAGATCGTAAGGCACTTGAAGCATGGCTTCAACAGCTTTGCGGGCCTCCAGAGCTTTCCGCTTAAAAGAGGCGATCGGAAGCCACGTAGGAATGTGCCTCATCAAAGGGAAAAAGTCAACTAGGGTCGCGGCGGGCGAGCCAGACTCGACAGTCAGCGTGGCTGCTTTATCGACTTTGAGGAAGAAATGTCAGCAAGGTTTGAACAAAGAAATGTCCGACCCACCAAGTTTCACAAGTAGGTCGTCAGTAGATTTCACACTGCGGTTATACGTGATCTTTAGTATCGTGCCGGCAGCATATCTAGTGAGCAGGATAAGTATATGCTGCTGTAATGAGTGAGCTGGTTGAGGCACCTCTTGAAATGTTTCACAAATTTGTCCGGCTCTTGGATCATTTCAGTGAGAAGGACCAGGGTTTCCTTGACCTGCAAAGGTCGGAATCGGGTAGTGGTGCGCGCGTTAAAAATATGATTGATCCATCGACGGTGCCTTCGGAAGCGTTGGCCGCTGCGGTTGGTCAGAACCCACACAACGCAAAAATCTGGGACCAGCTTACTATCTCATATGGGTCGTTGCGTGTTTCCAGCCCATGCTATTAGACAACATCAAGCTTTTCATACGTCAACGGTAGGAAAGATCCACGCACAGTTCCGAGAATAAAACGAATCGAGGTCGATCTGAGTATACGGAGCTTCTCTTATCTAACAGGTCCCGCGCTGCCTCGAGACTGTTGAGGATAATCATGGTTTGGCTGAACATCTTTAGCCGCACGACGTCCCCTGGGGAATCAACAGCCTATGAGAGCCTATTTTTGGATGCGCCAATTAACACAAACCATGTTTGGAGCCCCATTCGGCGAAAGCCTTCTCTGGATGTTCTGCGGGGATCTGAAGAACATTTCCTATAAACGGGAGCGGTTGAGGTCCGGGAGCGAGGCGATAACGGGGAGAGGTGAAGTAGCGGGAGGCGAAGCCAGCAGCAAAGGCGAAGAGAACGCCATAACGAAGGACGGGGGGGATGTCAGAGAGGAGGGAAGCCATGAAGGGGAGGGGAGGATGGGGGACAAGTTTTTAATAGGCTGATTAAGTAGGCTGCCGTGACAGGTTGAAACATCGACATAGACGCGATGACGGGGGGAAGCCAATGCCAAGTGTACAAAAGATTAAATCCGTATACTAAGGCTAAGAATAGCAGAAGAGCCAGTAGCTCACATGGCCTGAGAACACGGACCGACCCAGTCCTGCAATTCTCTCCCACTGCATCTGCCGCAACTCGTCGCCGAGTGCTTCCAACCCCATCAGGTTGTCCAAAGGAAGCATGGTCCCTTGCCTTATGTCACGTCAAGGATAACAGCCCTGATTGGTTGCGAAATCGTTCTGTTTCTCCACGGTGGTTCTCGTTATTCCCCCATCTTCAGGTCTTCCCCTGGTGACACGATGGTAACATGTTGGGTCAGGCCAGTAGCTCGAGCATCGCCAAAGACCAATGGCCCCTCCGGCACCTGTCATATTCGGACTAGTCATCGTTGGGTGCCTTTGATATAATTCCTGACGGCTCCAGTGCCTAGCATGCACAAATCAGGACCATTGCAATCGGAGTCGGAGTTGATCAACGCGGATGGCGTTAACTACAAAAAGGAGGCAGTCACAGGGTCGCCGTGACGGATGTCATGTGACAGATAGCGATACTATGTGTGCTGGGAGACGCATCCAAGGCTGCTGAGAGGGTCTTAATACCCTGTTTCGCACCCGCCAAGAACCTCAGGAAGTATCCAGTTGTGGTTTTCATTAACCTCCTTGCAATAACACCTCACCCTTCCTCCTTTTAGACCTTGTGCCCGTTGAAGTTCAGCTGTGGGCGCTTATTGTTCTCTCCATAATCACCCCCTTGTCTCTTCGACGCCCATATCCGCCCATGAAAGGAAATCCAGACCCCATTCCTGTAATGTACCGGCTAGTGCCAGAGGATGAAGCCTAAACACCGACGATCGATATATGTAACCCCCAGTCTAGCCCAATATGCCGTGATTTTTTGGGGTGGAATCCATTCCTAATTTCGCGCACACGCGCTTGTGGTAATTTCGGACGGACTCAGATAACCTCCTTTGGGATAATACCATTGGTCAGGACTCTTGGTCTGTTGGAATAAATGGCTGATCGAACGCCACTCCATTCGCACTGAGGTCAGAACTGAATGGATCCGGAGGCCGGCGTGTCCCCACCTGACTCTCCAGTGAAGCATTTTGGAATCAAACTTCCAGGATCATTCCCTGACGCTGTTCAGCAACAAAGATGCATTGAACAGAAAGACCCACAGACAGGAATAACATCCGCCGTCCTATGTGGAGCATGACTAAGCGTTTGTGGGCACGGTCTCCGACGAGAAATGTCTTTCCAGCGCTCAGCGCTCAGCCCCGTTGACAAGTGTACCGATGGCTTCAGTGACGGCCTTCGATACACCCATCACCATCGAACGCTCGACCTCGGTACCCCTGACCCAATTCCTCCTCCAGCGGCCCTGTCGACAACGAAAATTCTGGGGCTCACCCTGGCAGGAGACTCACTAGCCTTCGATAGGTCATGCTTCCTTTGTTGAAGATGTTTGCAACAACAACAGAAGGTGCTCCCTGGAGAACAAGGAACCCACTCACACTCGGAAACCATTCAAAGAAGTCCTTCGGTTCGTACCGAGCAAGCCACGCCTGGAGGATTCCTGAGTTCCATACCGTCTAATAGCTCCTCTTTCCTATTGGTACGCTCAAAATTCCGACTCCGCAACCGTCTGCATTCTTATTCCTGGTTCAAGGCAGGCATTCGCCGTCACTTCGGCAATTCTTTGAAATATGTCAGTTGGACTAAACGCTCATGTCAATCCGCCGGCCGTCCCATAACTTTGAGATATTGCCGACGCCTCCTATCTTAAATCCCCCGGTTACCAACGAAATATTGTGAGTATTTTGAGCTATTGCCGAATTATATTTACATCCTCTGGCAATCAAGCTACCCGTGTCCTCTCTGAACATCACGGTAGCATTTACTCAAAAATATTGCCAGACAATATTCCAAGAACGAACTCCCGCCACATCAATCAAACCAAACCCGAAAATAACCTTTCTCTTGGCTCTGCTACTGGCGTTACGACATGTACTCTCCCGGTCAATCCACGATCAAACACAGATGCGCCTTCTAATGGGGATCCAGAAGCACGAACAAACGAGCATAATACTCTGATTCCTCCTTTAAGTCGTAACCAGACACCAAACAGTGCATCGAGGTCTTTCCCTCTTGGGGCAGGCGACCACACTTATCTGACTTCTCCCACAGAAAAAGAAGCCCCAAACATAGGTGACATTATCCATCAAACCCGTCGTTTACTGGCAACCGGGGATGAGCGTCAAGTGAACGTGTTCTGTATGCGATTCACGCCCTTATGATGCATTGACTGGACGTGGCTATCCAGGTGTCCCTTGATCCCGATGTGCCCGATTTCATTTCCCTCCCTGTCTTTCTAAAATATATAGATTGAAGTCATGGATGATGTCTCCTCTGCATCAACATCCAGGGTCTCGGAAGGTCCTGGGAGGGACAAGACTCAATATAATGCTTACTTTTTTAGGATCGACTGCCAAGGATCGGAATTACTTACAACTGGTACGGGACTGGCAGATTCCGGAGTCCCAGAACGGTCAACAGAGCTCAATGTCCGCCGGTACATGCTGCACGACTGACTGACTGATTCACTAAAACTGGACATTTCTTTAGGAACGCGGGTATCGGCCACTACTCCTTCTGAACATATTCTCTCTTCTACTGGTCTTCTGTTTTTATTAAAAACTTCTCGTTGGTCCCGCGCCCGCAGCAGAAGACCAAGGGCGTATATCTGGAGAACTCATAATTGCGAATGCTGAGAGGATGATCGTGCATGACACACTCTCCATACCCAACAGGATAAGAAGAGAACAAATGAATTCGTCTTGGCGTTGAGAATGGTCGTAATGGTACATAAACGATACAGCACGCGACATCTTACATATTTGCCTTTACAAAAGAAAAAGCGGCACGGAGGAATTAATATTTAAATTTCAGTGGAGTCTGGCCCTGTGAGACGTCATCCATATAGACGGTGGGATACTCCGCGGCATCTGTTGCGTTGAAAGAAGCTGGAGGGGCTGGTTTCAATTTGACATCAAACATTGAGGACAGGTAAATCCAGAATCATTGATGAGGTACGTACCATACCACCACAGGGTAGTGACACCAACTGGGAAGGTATACGTTGCCTATTGGCGGAGTGGGTCTCACTTATCAATACCGGTTAACTGATGAACAATAATAAGACGGACCTGGGTTCCCCTAAATTCGATTGTCGCACGAACGGGCTGCGGGTTCCATCCCCCAATACTGTCATTCCCTGTAACCACCTGTCAGTATAATGAGAGAGGTGTAACGTTTGTGGTGTCCTCACAGTTCAAGACTACAAGAGAATACCGGAGCCAATCGGACGGATTTACCCGCCCAGTTACGAAAGCCGTGACTCTCAGGGCCCAGCTAAGTTCGCCGCCCACCGCAACCTTGATGCGCTTGCCCCATGGGCCACCAACGTCACGAGGAAGAATAGCTTTGGATGCCTGGGCCATAGCATAGACTGACCCATCCGTATAGTATCCGCATAGTATCCGTGTAATATCCGTGTAGTGTATGCATAGACCCCCCGGCCAAACGGTTCGTGCGATAGTTGGCGCATACATTCCAAGGGGTGTGTATTATCAAACGTCGTTAAATGCACCCAAAGAATCGGAAGAAAAGCATGTCACAATAAATGAAGCGAAAGTCAGCATATGTTAGCGCATCTCAGAACTGACCATTGCACAAAGCATATAACGTGCAATGGGGCCAGAATCAGAGAAATTTTACTTACACTCTTGGTTGACGCTCCAGGTGCCATCAGACCTGACTGTTACTATCGCGCGACAGCCGGGCCCACCACAGCTACTCGTTCCTGGAAGCTTGGGTTCTCCATTGCCGTCCAAAGCAATGTTCCACATCAAACCGGTGTGTGAATTGTGTTCGATTGAACCTGCCAGGATGAAACTTTGTTGTCAGATTCTCGTCACGGTGACTTCCGAGCGGGAAGTCAAGCGGGAAGTACGGACCTATGCAGCTAGCTCATGATGTAAGTTAATTAGAAAGCTTACTACCAGAAGAAGATATATCGTACATGTTGTCCATATTCCACTGGACGTTTCCGACGAGAAACGTCAGCAACTCTTCTCCTCGGTGATGAGATGCATACCTTGATATCGCTCCACCAATCACTTCCAAAGACGCCCGAACATTCTGACCAGCCTAGTTAACATCTCAATCGAGGAGGACAAACGTTGTCTGATTTACCTGTGAAGTATATTTGCTATATGAATAAGATGGCTTCAGTCGGATGAAAGGTTCCGACGTCAGTGATGGACACCAACCTTTCCAGGGAATTGGGCGTGGAAATCATCTTGTTGTTCGACGGAGCCCTAGCAGGACCACAATAAATATTAACGGAAGTGCTACCTCGAGCTCGCCACACATACGCTATAACAATGGAAGGAGACGCCGTCGAAAGCACTTCCAGCATCTTGCATTAGCTGAACGGGATAACTTGAGGCGGCGTTCCAATTATGATCGTATCCTATATGTACATCATAGATGAACGGATCAGCCACCTACCCTCTTCCATTACGTACGCCCGCCAGAGTGCGCAAACGGAAAGCGAAGTTCCTCAAAGAAGAGGAACGGAGAGAACTTCGTCCACGCGAAAGGCAGAATCGGGCAGACGAAGCAAAGTACTCACCGACAATTTTAGTGCTTGAGAAGCCGTTCGAGTCGAGCAGGCTCCTGAGCCTAAGGCCGATCTGACCTTCCTGAGCGGCAGTTAATTTACATGTCGGATAGGTGGGGTTTGAGTTGAGTGGCTCGTTCTGGATGGATATGGCATATGGTCGGAAGCCTTTGGAGGTGAAGCCTTGCACGCATTTCAGTAGGTAAGTGGCGTCTTAGATATGGAGTGTGGCTTTAGTCCGGGTCCCTGGAAACTGGGATAGGGAGAGCGTACAAGCATTGTTGAACTCGGTCTTCAAAGCTCCTCCTTTCATTGTGCCCGTGTCCTTCATCCATCCCGGCTGTGATGTTGTTGAGTTCAATTGGTCGCGTTTGGTCTTCAAAGGCTATTGCAGCTTACCGGAGACCAGGGGATGATGTGAATTCGCATAACTGCAACAATCCTTCAGGAATGGAGAACCTTTCATTTTTAAAATTCACTCACTATTGTTAAGAGACTGAATATCCTTCAAGACGGAGAACACATAAGAAGGCGTGCGGTTGATATCAAAACGGCTGAAAGACGTGTCTCCAGGAGTGTCATCATAGCTATAAGCTGTAAATCTTCAAGTAAATGCCATGTCTTATCACAGACCAGGAACTCCCTACCAGATGCCGAGAAGTCCGAAGCTCCCAGTGGAACACGCATGTAACTAAACCCAGCTGCATTCATCCCATCCTTGGGATTGAAGAGATAATTAAGAAGGTTCCAATAACTCGTCGAATTCTTGTTCTGGCATTCAGGGTCAATTAGAACCCCCTTCGGGTGCTCATGACGGAAGTTGCAATAGCATCCGCACCTTCAAATTGTTAAGTATCAGCGCGGAAGAATCAGCTTCGCATCAGATTAGAATCAGACGCTCGACGGTGAGAACCAGAAGCCAGAAAACATACTTAGGGAGCCGCCAAATCCCCAGACAGATTGGAACGTCGACGTATCGGTGATAACAATATCTGCGGACCCTATTTGAGACGGCGAGCCGAACGGAATAGGCGGGTTCGGTTTGATTGACGTGAAGAGCTTGGAGCGGTCCCACGTCGTTTGCCACTAACAATAAGCGCCACGACGTGAGCGGAGTAAAAATAAGCGCCCTGAGTAGATAATAGCACACGCACGATATCCCATATCTGGTACTGCGCCACGACACTCGTAACGAGCGCCAGACATACAATGAGTCCCTGCATCATCGGAATTCCAGGGATACCTTCAAGCTTGCCTTTCCCAATATCTGTGTGTTTTTGAGTGCATTTCAGCACATATCTCGGGGAACAAGAGAACATAATACAGCGTCAGGAACAGAACACTTACATTAATGAAAGAACACTGTTGTTACAAGCTCAATGAACGAAGGAAGCAACGCAGACATGGGAGGACAAGAAGCAGGCATTTAAGACACCGAGAAAACAGCAGCCTTCCCACAGATGTCCTAGAATTAACAAACCCTTACGCCTCCAACCCGCCCATATGCCTCTCACGTCAAACAACAAGCATAACGCCTCACATCATCGCCTGGAGCGAGCTCTGCTGCGGTGGTGGGTAGCGCTGTCTAGACCTACCGTTGCCACCATCGCATGACGCACTTCGAATTCCTAGTCTCACTTTAATTGCTTGTTGCATCAATTCGAACCGTAAATTCACATGGTATTCACTCACATGTTCACTACGGGACCGCATTGTTGAATAGAATCTATATTTAGTTTCCAGGTTGAGGCGAACACGAGACGATCCGAGCTAACGCGAATAGAGATGGATGCGAAAGGCTTTCTTAAGCGTAGAACTTGAAAGCACTGACGCCGGCAAATTTCAGTCCTCATAGTGAGTCCCTAAGCCTCGCAGCGTGCTGGGCGGCGAGAAGAACGGTTGAAAGAGTATCACATTGCGAGCCAGTCTCCCATAACAAACCTGAAATGGAAAGTCGTCAGAATATCTGGAAGAACATATGATGAAATTGGAAGAGAAGCGAAGCTGTGCGTTGTTACCCGACTTGGATGACAACAAGAATGACGGGTGTGCCCACAAACTCTATTAGACGGGTCAGAGCTCTCCACCTTGTGTTTTCAAATGACCTATGTGGAGTCAGTGATAGAGACAGTTTTTTGCGCGTATTTTTTGGGCGGTTTCAACGGACGAAAATAGCATTGCTTCAGAAAAGAAACCACTTAACTCTGTTATAGACTCCTTATAAACGAACGATGATCAGATTTGGGGGTTCTCCCCGCCGGTAATGCTGGGTAAATGAAGGCCCCGAGTCCATCAAGAACTATTGTCGCGCGTGCTCACCAGCGTTCCCATATCCACGACCAAAAAAACGTTCATCTTTGGAAGCCTTTCGCAAAGCCCAGTTCGAACGAAAACCGAATTTGTTGGTGTGGTGAAGCAGCTAATCACCGGTCTCCATTTCGGTTCCTTGACCTCACCCAAACCTTGACGAAAGGCCTCTGTTACCCATCCCGTCAAAGAATCCACTCAAAAAAAGCCAAAGAATCCATCAAATTAGCAAGGAAGACACAGCAAGAAAGACTCAAATCGGAAACAGAACTAGCTCCCACAAAAACAACCCTAAAACAAGCCCAACAAGTCCTCCTGTTGTCCCTGCCCCTGCGATGGCTGCGGTTGCCCAGGCGTCGAGGGCGACATCACACCTCCGCCCGAGATCGACAACCCACCCAATCCGGCCAATGGGTCTACACCTCCTACTGCCGGACCTGCCGCAGCAGGGGTAGGAGCCGCTCCAAAACCGCCGCCATTTCCACCAAAAATTGAGACGAGGTCGTCCAGAGGATTACTCGAGGTTCCAGCGAGGAGGTTCGCTGCTGCGGGTGTTTGTGAGAGGACTTGAGTTGCTGCGAGACCAGAAGGTTGGCCGTCCGACGTTGAGGTGTCATCATCACCAAAGTCACTAAAGATGAGGGGTATTATTGTGAGTAGGAGAGAGGGGGTTGGAAGAAGAGGAGGGACGTACAGCAAGTTTTCGGCTTGTCGTCCCGCCACGACAGTTTGTAGTGCTTTTTGTGTTGCAAGGCGATCGTCATCCAACCTATCGGAGAAAGACAGGATAAGTGTAAAAGGCGCACACATACGAAGAATACGCACTCATTCTTCTTCTGAACAGCATCAGCACCAATCCTTCCTTTTCCGACGAAAGTCTCAGCGGGTTTATGATACACACTCGCAAGTGTCGATATCTCTCCTAACAGTTCCTCCAACAACGCCGGCGAGACTGACGTACGGGGTATTGAAATTGGTGGCCTGTTCGCCAAAACGACAGCCTAACGTGACGTCAGTACCAGCCTACCCAAGACGGCTTCGTTGGTATACTTACCTTGGCGGCGCCAGGATCCGTCGAAAGTAACCGCCAGTAGATATATGCCCTATCTCTCACATCTGGAGAGTCACAGTCTTTCGTGGCTGTGTTGAGCACGCGTTGTACAAGTCCTTGCGATGAATCAGGTTTCTTGAGGAAGAGTTTCACGACAGCTGTAAGAGTTTGTAGTTGCACCTGGTCATAACGGTATCAAGTCAGTTTGGTCAATTCCTGGAGAAGAGAGCCAATTAAACGGAACAACAGGAGAGGATGTGAGGGAAGAAGGGTAAGGTGGACATGGGGCCACAGTGAAGGAAGCAGGAGTATCTCAATAGCGTGGTACACACCGGATATGACTCCTCCGTAAAGGTATCCACAAAGAACCCAAGCAAAGCGTCTGCGTTATCAATCTTGTTCGCGTACTCGCCAATGATCCAGATAAGCGACGCCTTCGCTTCCGGCTCTTCAAGTTCGTCCAGATTAGCGCATAGAGTTGGAATGACACCCTCATAGGTGGAAGGGTATTTGCGGAAAATATCCTGTTACAAGGACCAGGTTAATCCTGGCTAGTCCTGACAGCGCGTATGGTGGAGTTCGTTCACACCTTCATGACTACAACAGCCTCTTGAACTACATAGCTTACTCGTGTCGCAATGAGTTCGAGAAGTACGTTGACGCAGCGTTCGGCAGCAGCCTCTATTTTGACGGCTGTTTGCCCGATAGCTTTGATGCTCTTCCTCACAAAATCTACGTCAACCTCCGAGGCATACCTGAAACATAGTTATTGTATGACATCAGAAGTAGGGGAATACTACGCACTCTTTCAACTCGCTCAGAAGTGCGTCCACGTTGTTCTCCCCTGCCAACCTGACCATAATGTCCAGCTTCTCCACTTTGACATACAACGGATCATTATACTTGCAGAAAAACACTCGCATCTCGTTTGACAAGATATCCGGGCGTTTCTGCAGAAGGAGATTGATGTTCCGCAATGCGACCCATTGTACTTCAGGTGGAGAAGATAACAGGGTAACGAGTGGTGGAGCCATTTTCCTGACGAGTTGTTTGACAAGATCTTCCCTCCTGACCTTGCGCATGTGAATCATGATAACTTTCACCGCTGCGAGCACGACGCTGCCGTTAATATGCTGGAATTGGGGTACGACACGTTCGCAGATGTGTTCCGACTCTCTATCATCCTGAGCCGTGTATCGGGAAAGTGCGTTCAAGATGGCGACACGGCCCCATTCAGAACATTCGTTCAGCGCAATCAGTAGTTTGTTGAGGACAGAAGATGTGATAGTGAAGATGGCCGGATCGTTGGGGAGTATTGAAGAGTTAGAGGTCGCGGAAATGTGGATATCTGTGAGGGCTGCAACTGTGTTGGCGACTACCTGCAAATAGTGAGAAACCAAAATGAACGCAAAAGGAAATATGGGGGAGGAAGGAGGTTACCATCGGGTTAGAATCTGCTATCATCTCGTGCAACTGCTCCAAGAACCCATTATCAAGCACCAGTTCTGGTTTCAGGTCGTACAGCTTGGCAACGCATAATGCTGCGGTCTTCCTGACATACGGATTTTCATCCCGCAGGCACTTCTGGAGAGGATCGCAGAGGTAATCGATAATTTTCTCGGCTCGAAGACAGCCCATTGTCCTGATGGCGAGAGCGCGAACGAGAGGGTTTGGATCGTCTGTGTCTTTGACGAAGGTATTGACGGCCAGGATGACGAGTTCTGGTTGGGTCTTGGCATAGTTCATTAGGTAGAGATATACGAGTTTCTTCTGCTCTAGGTCTTCCGTTTGCATGTTTTTGAGGACATCGGGGAAGAGACCGCTGACATCTGTCGGGATAATTCAGATTCCTGATCAGAGGAAAGACGAAGGTAAGTACGCACCCTTGCCAACGGTCATGGATGCGATGACGCGCTTTATGGCATCCTTTCGTTTATCGCGGTATTCGCTGTTCAGGTCGACGCTGAGCTCATAGTTTTCACCTTTGCGAGGACCGCGAATGCTCATGGGGAAGGGAGGATGTGGATATGGAGAGAGGAATAATCAGCCTGGTTACTCTATTTGGACTGCACGATAAGCACAGCGAGCCCTCCCTCCAACCTCCATGTCATCCTCCTCTTACTGTTGCAATCGCGGTCAAAACAACCTACAAAGCTCTGGAAAACGCTCCGCAAATACAGTCCCTTGTGTTCTGAGCGTGTCGATCCACTCCAGCTCTGGGTTGTCCTTTGACATTGGCCTCACGTTATACACTGTTCGTGCGCTCTGATTCCTCGTATTAATCACGCTCTTTCTGGACAAATGTTGTGTCTTTGATACCGTCTCGTCGTTCATCGAATGAGGTCAACCGTAACCAACCCCCTGGACTCCCCGATTCACCCCAATCGCCCTCGCCATGGACATTCACCTCCGGTTGGATCCGTCGTCAGTATGTTCCCCGACATAGAACCAAACAGCGAAAACATCTCCATCAGGAGAAATGGTGTTCCATCACGCCTAGTCCAATAAGTTTTCCGCCCCGGGCTATTATGTATTGGGAGCAGACCAAACCGAACAGGAGGAATGATTCACCATAATCCCGTCCCTTCGGTGTCCTTGACGTTTACGTGCCGATCCTATGCTATCCTATACTGGTTCCTGGTTTTGTCACCCAAGAAGGACAGGGCCTCCGTCCAATCAGTGGATTCGACGTCCTGTTATCCGGCTATGGAGGGAGTTTGTCAAGTCGATACAACCAATGTCAAATTGAAATACACTAATCAGACACTCTGCATGCACAACGGTGTGTCCTCACACTTTCCAGAAGCTCAGAGCTCATTTAATATAGTATATGTAGATGCTGCTCTCTAGCTGGTACGCAGTCAGTGATGCTTACATTTTTCTCTCTTTTCACATTGTTCGGGACAGAGAGACAAAACAGGAGCCTGGAAAGGTTTAGCTTAGCACGTATTCCGCAACGTGCATCGTGGGAACGGGCCAATTAAATGGAACGACGTCCTGGCGATCGAGATTCGGACTGTGACCGCTTCGATGCGTTGAGTCCGTACAAAAGCCTTTACTCTTTTCAATTCTTGCTTCCTGTCCTTTTGGTCCCGTTCCCCCAGAGCGCGCACAACAGGAGATCGACAGTGACTCCCAAGAATCCGCAATGGCTCGACTCTTCTGCATTCCTGGAGTTACCATCCTCTTCGCTGCCTTTGTTCTCAACTTCATCGTCTCCATTTCCCTTCCATATCTACCCGCTCTTGACATCACACGTACACACTTTGACGAACTCGCACTTGAGGATGGGCAGAACGTTATGCAAGAACTACGGGTAAGTTACCTCTAGGTCCTTGCCGTCGTTGTCATTGCTCACAAAGTTTCTCTCAGTTTGGTGTCTGGTACGCATTATAACATATCCGCCGCGAGAGTCCCCGTTATTGAGATATTCTTCAGGGCACCATGCTTCTACAATCGCGACGATGATCGCACTTGCGCCAGGACTGGTGCGAACCCCACTTATCATCCCTTCCACCGCACGCTTACTGAACCCCGCCGCCCAACAGGTTACGCCTACAGCATCAGGGTGACAGATCCTGAACGTGCTAACGAGGTGACTATTTCCGCCCCTTGGACTCGTGGGCTTGCAGTCCAC
Organism: Podaxis mareebaensis; assembly: GCA_018524725.1. Classification (NCBI taxonomy): domain Eukaryota; kingdom Fungi; phylum Basidiomycota; class Agaricomycetes; order Agaricales; family Agaricaceae; genus Podaxis; species Podaxis mareebaensis. The sequence goes on along the minus strand of JAEUWP010000066.1, from coordinate 43,077 downwards.
CCGGTTGGTACGTCCATGCTTCCCCCATTCATACCACATCAACCCCACCAGAAGGACGCCCGGATCTAACCTTATACGTCACCTGCCAATACTGAGTTCTGACGTTCTTGCCTTCTTCGTTAACAGCCACCGCCGTTTCTCTTCTTGCAACAGCCCTCGCTTTGTCCGAGCATATCACCATCGCACTCATAGCAACATTGACAGCCTGGCTCGCGTCTCTCCTCACCTTCATCGCGTTCATCATCGACATCGCGCTTTACGCTTGGACTAAGCATCAGTTTAAGAAGCTCGACGTTGCTGCGAGGACCAAGACCAGTCCTGGTAAGTCTAAGCCTCAGAATCGTTTAATCTCCACAACTACTCCTGCTTCTCTTCTTCCCTTCATGACTATGACCTCTTCGTCGCCTTCGCGTTCTTCATCCCAGCCCTTATCGTCTCGGACCTTGTCACTCACCTCACATTTCATTACTCATCTGACGTCACTCATTAATACAAAATGACTAACGCACGGGCCTCGCTTCCTTCTCTAAACAGGTTTCTGGCTCACCTTCATCGCCTTCATCCTTCTCTTCATCGGTGGTGTCTCGACCTGCCTTGGCCGTACCAAGGACCGCCGTGCCCAGCGTGCAGCGGCTGGTGCAGCAGCAGTTGAGGCCGCCAATGCTAAAGCTGCTGAGGAGGCCGCTGCTGATGAGAAGAACGATTCTGAGAGCCCTCCCGCCAAGTCTGGTTGGGCCAGCAAGTTCAGGTTCGGCAAGAAGTCGCAGGCTTGAGGTGGTAGCATTGGGTTTGCGCATGATTAATGACCTATTGTTGTAGGATGGACGTGTCCTGCGCACGTGAAGTTTTGGTCTGGCTGATTGGTTTTAGTTAGCTTCAAAGTCTGGAATGCCGGCGTTTGCTACCCTTTCTCCTGACTTCCCTGATGATGTTCGTAATGACGCAAGAACTCTACATTGTACCCTTCGGTCTCTTATCATACTCTTTCTTACTTTCTTCACGCTTAAGGATCCCGAGAATCAGACATTGCACAAAGTGAATTGCTCGCTATACAAAACGTTTTGCCTTGATCGGATCACGGGTCCGTACTCTGTCCAGCGGTGCTCCACTCATCCCGATGTCAAAGGATGTCACGCATCCGATTCTAGTGCTGATGACAAGCCGAGTTGAAAGGATGAAGGAGAGATCATATATGAAGAGTTAAATATGGAATTCCCGTGGCATCGCTTGGAACGAAATGGCATTGTCCTAGGTCAACAGCAAATACGAGTGGACGAGAACCTCCCGCAGTGACTCTGGCTTTTAACACGATAAACATGTCTGAGAACATGAAGACGTGGATGAATCCCAACAAATGGTGAGTGGTGAGACCCACCTCCGTTCATTTTTTCCAACGTTTAGGACAAAGTCACTCACAAGGCTTGCACGACCTTGACCTCTGGTGAGGAAAAAAAATACGAAGTGGATTCAAGTGGATTGAACCTGAATGATCGAAAGCATGAAACCAGACCCTACCAACGATTTTATATGATGATCCCCAAATGAGACCATTCTTCAGAAAATACAATGCGTTATCTGCACAAGCAAGCTATACACAATATGCATAACGTCTCTATCAGGTCCTAACCTTTCAATGATAGGGGAATTATATATATACATACGCTCTATACTATTTGCCGTTGTAATCAAAGTCGGCACTAGTCATGGTGGGTGGATGAAACTTGTGGCAATTCAGCGACTCGACTGATCTCTTTCAACAAACGGATCCAGGGTAGAATCATGGACATCGCGGGTCTCTCAGACGGTGTATAGCTCCAAGTGCGCAGAAGCATGGTCCAGAGCCCGTCATCGAGCGCGGCGTTATCTTCCGGACGTTGGGGAGTCTCTTCTTGTCTCATCGCAAGCACAACATTTGCCTCGTGTGGAAGATTCTCAAATGGGCGAACACCAGTGTACATCTATGATTTCAAAGGTGAATCACAAGGTATAGAAGAGCGGTGGTTCGAGGACCAACCTCTAAAATGGTCATTCCAAAGCTCCAGACGTCGCAGGCCTTATTATGGGATTGACCTCTGAGGACCCTCTCCGGAGCTCTCCAACGTATCCCGTATACAGGTTGTCCTATGCTGTACACCATCTCGCCGATCCCAATGTCCGAGAGGTAAACGTTGTTGCTTTGGTCGACCAAGACATTGGACTTTTACAGCTTGTGAGCCCGGAATAGCAGTAAATAGATAACTCTAACCCTTACAGTTTTCAAGTTCCCATGAAGAACGGGGGGGTCCCGTGAGTGCATGTACTCGAGTGCAGAGGCAATATAGTACGCCTTGTGTTGGCCATCATTTTGAGCAGTTGTTCTGGAGCTATAGACCACATACCATAATATACTTATCTGCTCGTGGTCGTATGCGGAGATACTCCATCAAGTTCCAGTCGATGTGTACAGTGACAAGGACGGGATCTGAGTTATACAGGCCTAGAAAGGGCTGAATATTTGGGTGGACTGCCACCTCTTTCCACCTCCGCAATACAGCTTCAAGCTGTAGGCCGTTGTAAGAAGAACAAAGGAGTCGAAGTTATGATCACCAGCTCACCTGCATCCTTCTGTCATTCTCGGAATTATTGTAAGATCGAAACCGCTTTATAGATACATATTGTCGGTTGAGTCGTGCCCTAAAGACATCAGAGTGAGGTGATGTGCCAAACCACTGGAGCTGTTGCCTGGCGAGCTGTTCTGTTGCGTAAGAGGTAAGGTGGTAGGAGGCGGTCAGGCGTGGATAAGCGCGCGAAGGTTTGCACATGGTTCCGGTCGCACCACTCTCTGAGAGGAGAGGGGGGACAGAGGAAAAGCTATACTCACTGGCCTATAAGTCCGATTCATCCTCCGGTTGTTTGAGCCGCTGCAGATCTCTCCCACCCCCCTCTTAATCAGTATTTGATATCTGATGGGGGGCAAGGGTCTTGAGCGGGGGGAAATATGATGCCTGTCACTTTGTCTCAGCTCATGAGTTCACGTACAGGAACTTGGGCCTCGCCACCCATTTTCGGATGTAGGGAACGTGGGTAAAACGGGTGAGGATGGAGGATGGGAAGTCAGAACACATCTAGAAGTACTTTCAATTCTTCTAATTGTGTCCAAATCTGTTTTTCAAGCCAGGGGGTCTACACGCTAATGAGACTTGTATCACCACGTGAGTGTAGAGTATGGAATTCCCCCCTGGCCTACTTTTGGAGCTTTCCGGGTATTTATATTTAATAGTGATCCACTCGTTCTCGGAAAGTACACCACAGACTTTAGTGGGAGTTGTTAAAAGTTATTCAAGTTTTGGTAGACATTGAGATAACTACATCGGCTTATATAAGAGCATTTCCGCAGGACTGGGAGCTCCTGTTTTTCAAGGTGCAGCGGAACTGTATTCATGCTTAGCATTGAGCACAGTGCTGAGGACATGCCTTTTCGTATTTTCTTCGCGCTTGGGGGTCTTAACAGTGCATGCTGGACTAATAAATGTTTCTCGAACACCATGTTCAGGTTGTCGGCTTTGTCCTTGATTGGATCACGGATTGGTCTAGGGGTTCTCTGGCATGTGAATTTATCCGATTCAGAGGACCTTCGAGCATTCTACGCTTCGATGCCATTCACGGCTTTTTAATTCAACATGAGGCATGGTTGGTAGAGCGGATCTGAGCATTTCAACGGCGCTCTGACGCGAAGTAATGGTGCCTGCACGTGGCGGTACTTATGAGCTCTTCCAAGTGCCGAAAATTAATGGTACCATCAAGTTCAGCTCTGCTTGAAAAGCCGGTAACTTGACTCGCAGCTGGATAGATGCGGCCCCGAAACTCGGCAGGTTTAATACGTTCGAACAAGATTGGCACAGATATTGACGAGAATGTCAATGAGTACGAGTGAGATCAGCCCCGGGCACTGAGGATCATATATCATATGTCATACATACATGGTTGTAGTCGATACGGATTGGGACCTGAGAATCAACTGGAATAAGGTAAGATGAGAAAATCCGGGAATGCAGATGACGTAGGCCAACATCCTCTCTGCTATTTCCGAACGTTCGGATGGAAATCTTCTCCGGTGCGCCAATGGAAGCACGGCGCTAATTTTTGCAAGGTAGAAAAAATAATCCGTTTCAGAGCTTGGGAAGCCGTCCACGGATGATTTGATTGACAAGCCGAGTCAGAGGGAAGAGGAAATGAAATACGAAGGAAAGTGGGAAGGCCCCTTGATATTACTTCTGGTAAAATGCTAGTGTCCTGGGGCCAAATCTAAAACTGGGTTCAAACAGATCAAACCAGAATATGGCGAAGACACCATATAAGTATGCTCCCCAAGTCTTAAAATACAATATAGATAGTTAATTGAAACAAAACCCAGACCCGACCAACAACTACACAACACATATGATTACGATTTTTGTAGTACATATGCTCTATGCTATTCACTGTGTTAATCAAATCCCGCACTAGACGCGGTGAGTGCGTGACACTCCTGGAAATTTAGCAACTCGACTGGTCTCTTTCAGCAAACGAATCCAGGATAGAATTGTGGGCATTGTAGGTCTCAGAGATGGTGTATAGCTCCAGCTCTGTAAGAGCAATGCCCAGAAGCCATCATCAGGTGCTGCGTTGTTTTCTGGGCGTCGGGGAGTCTCCTCTTGTCCCATTGCAAGCACAACATTGGCATCGTGAGGAAGGTACTCAAATGGATGAACACCAGTGTATATCTATAATCTCAAGGTGAATGAAGAAAGTATAGAATAACTGAGGCAAGAACAAACCTCCAGGATGGTCATTCCAAAGCTCCAGACGTCGCATGCCCTAGTATGGGATTGGTCTTGAAGGACCCTCTCTGGAGCCCTCCAACGTATCGCATATCCAGTTTGCCCTTTGTTGTACATCATCTCGCAGATCCCAATGTCAGAAAGGTAAACGCTGCCATTTTGTTTGACCAGGACATTGGACTTTTACAGCTTGTGAGCTCAAGAGAGAAGCAAAAAAACCATTCTAACACTTACAGCTTTTAAGTTCCCATGAAGAACAGGAGGGTTCTGGTGGTGCATATACTCAAGTGCCGAGGCAATACAGTATGCCTTGTGATGATGATCATTACGGGCGAATTTCTCAGAACCATGGATGACGTACCAAAATGTATTTATCAGTTTCTGGTCGTATGCGGAGATACTCCATCAAGCTCCAATCAATGTATGCAGTGACGAGCATAGGAAGAGAACCATGCGGGTTATCCAAGAGGCCTAGAAAGGGCTGAATGTTTGGGTGGGAGGCCACTTCCTTCCACCACCGCAATGCATACCCAAGCTATAAACCCTTGTAAGAAGGATGGCGGAACTGAGGTTACTACCAACCAGCTTACCTGCATTCTTCTGTCGTTCTCGGAATTGTTGTAGGATCGAAGCCGCTTCACAGAGACAAAGTGCTGGTCAACCCGTCCCCTGAACACGTCTGAATGGGATGACGCGCCAAACCACTGGAGCTCTTGTCTGACAAGTTGTTCCGTTGCGTGAAGAGAAAGGCGGTAGGGAGTGGTCGGATGTGTACAAGCATGTGAGGGTTTGCACATGGTTCCGGAGGCACTATGCTTTGCTGGGGGAAAGCGAGCAATAGTCCTTGGCTTATAAGTCCAGTTCATCCTCGCATTACTTCAGCTGTTGCAGATCTCTCATCACCATCTTATTCGGCATCTGGCGGTCTGACAGCAGAGGATCGAGGTTTTGAAGGAGGAAGTGATTAGTGCATTCCTATGTCCCTGTCGAAGGCACGTATCATCCTACCCGGCACACATCCCTAAGCCATTGACCAAATGGGGGGTTGCCATAACGCAAGGCGCTTCCAGACATTTGGTATTCCGAGCGTTTATGATAAGTATGTAGCACATCACCCATTTTTGGATTATATGAGCGTGGGTAAATCATTGTGTATGATTGGCGAGACAGTCGAAGTCACGAGTGAGAACACGCCCGGGAGGTGCTTTCTGGTCTTCTATTTGTATCTGGACCCGTTTCTTAAGCCAGAGGGGCCTATGTGGTAACGAGACTCGAATGCAGATATGTGTATAGAACGTAGACTCGCTCCTTGGTCTACTTTTTGAACACTCCCTTCCGGTACTATTGACGCACCCCGGTTCAGCCAGACTATTGTCCTCAAATGAATGACGTGAGTCTCCAGATCTCATCAATGGTATTCAAGCCCCGACACCGCATTCCTCGGCTAGAGTGTCAGAGAGTGATATTGACCCCACTCGGCGCTCTCTCCAACCGCCTCATATTTCAGTACAGTAATGCACGCACATTAGACTGATTATTTATTAGCCATTTATTATGATTTTTTGGAGAATTTACACAGAGTGTAGAACAACATACAAATGTTCGTCCGAACCGGGGTGCCATCCAAACCGGGGTGCGTCAATAGGATTCATATTGGTTGATAAGGTACCGGTTCATGGCGAGTACATAATGGGTGCCAGGGATCTGTTTGCTTCTGCGGAAGGCATCAAAATCTTTCGTACTTCTCAAGTTGCACCAGAGCTCCTTCAGGCGTCCATAGCGACTTCCGGCATCACCGACAACTCGGGCCCAGTGACTCGGACATCATCAGGATCCTCAGGCATGCTCAGCAGTGACTTTTAGACATCAATACGTTAGCATCAGTACCGACCTCAGAAATCATGCACCGGCCACGATTTCGGGCATCGGCGACCCCGAGAAACTCTCCTGATGTGATGGGAAACCTCAAACCTTCTAATGTAAAACCAAGCCCGACGGTTACCCGTATTGTCTCGTCCCACTAGCTTGGTTCAAGCTGTCGGCGAGATGACTCCAGCTTTGAGACAAGAGAGAGCTGAACAGACGGAAAGCATTCAGAGCCCCTCGTGCACCGAACAGAAGTTCGATCTTTTGGAGTCCTTCAACGTCAGTGTATCTGGAGGCTATTCGAGATGCTCCTGAACTAAGCCACCTCTTGTCTCTATCCGATGGAAAATTCTTGTTGGTCTCAAACGCAAAGGAATTCACCAGCAGAATATATCAAATATGCTCTATCCGGCAGTAAAAACCGTTCTCACCCGACTCAGTCCTCCCATCGATCGCCGGTTCACAACTCCTCAGCTCACCTTTAAAAGCTCATCATCCGAACGCCACATTAACTTAATGTTCGCCAAGCTCGCTATCATCTGTGCCGCACTTCCCTTCTTCACTGCCGTCACGGCAGGTGGCGTTCAAGGCATGCAGGACACCTATGACATCGGCACTTTCCAATGTTGCGAGTCCATCCATAACAAGGAGTCGGACGTCGGCAACACCCTCACTCTCCCAGCCGGCCGGCGCCAACATCCAGAGCATTGCTGGACAAATTGGTGCGCAGCGCGTTTCCGGAAAGGATATCGGCGCTGTTACTGGCACCAATCGGTCATTGTATTAAACCTCAAGGGCAGTATGCAGACACTTCTCCAGCCACTGATAACCTGACAATTGACTGAAACCCGGAGAAGCTCAAAACATCCCATATTTTCCTAAGTAAACAAGAATTTTGAGTTGTAGCCAAAATATTTTCACTCTACAAGAGTCGGCGAATTCTGTCCTACAATCATCCCAGGCAAGGTCCACTTTCAAGACACCCATCAATGGAAAGCAGCGCTATATAAAAACACAGGTTCTCCGCTCAGCCCATTCGTGCTCACAGTCATAGTCCCGTTCGGACCGTTGAGATTAGTACCGGGTGCGACACCCAACACAGGCACGCTCGGCAATCCATCATACGGTGAGTACCGCCTATAGTAAGCCGAGGCTGGCATGGGCGGATAATGCACCTCCAACATCATTCCAGTTTCCCTTCGAATTTCCTCAAGCTTTTCTTTGGTCTCGTCAGACTCTTCACGACCGATGGAGAATGAAACGCGGCATCTGCGGAGATGGGCGAGTTCCTGACTATAACTGGATGTCAGAACTGAGGACGTAGGTAACTTGGAGGAAGATGGGAGAGGTGATGGTGAAGACGAAGATGGAGCAGAAACGGAAGTGCTTTTCGGAGAATCTGTAATTGAGAACGAAGACTTATGAGGATCGACTTCGGGTACGGATGCGAGAGATGATCGTGCACGGAGGAAGGCAAGCATTGTGGCGTCGCTGAATACCGCTCCAGAACACTGGAAGTCTTCTAGAAGTGGGCAAAAGACGTCCGTCGTTGCATCGAGTCCGAGTGACTCCCACTCCGTGGCACGGCCTTTACCCTTGCCCTTGTCGTTAGGCGACGAAGTAGGCAACGGCGGTGGTGTTTGGGCTGTAGAAGATCCTACTTCCGTTGCGGCGCTGCCGGTTGCACCGGCGTCCGCACTGGCGCCACTATGCTCGGACCTCGCTTCTTCCACGTTTGCATCCAGACTGGGAGTATCACCCGCCCTTTCATCATCAGTTCCACCGGCAGCATCGGTGGAATTGTTATCGTTGTTGGAAGTAGTCGAGGTATCAGATACCGGTACTAGTGGCACCGAATAGGTGGATGACCCAAGATCGGGGGAGGGGATATAAGGAGGGACTGGTGGGAGAGCATACCCATACAAGGAGCCCCCAAGAGGGATGACATTGGGAATGGGTCGAGTAATATCGCCGTCAGGTCCAAACCTATCCTTCATGTCATCGGCACTCTGTCCAGGTATAAACCTCTTCAGGTGCCTATCCTCGAAAGCGAACAACGAACTCTCCCATGGCGCCATAGTTGGCGACGCATATGGGCTCGCTGCAACTCCCGAGGAGCCATAGCTCCACAGAGACAACCTCTTGAGTCCGGGCATGAGTGACAAACATTTCATCACATCAGTCTCGGTCATATACAACGCGTCTAATTCGAATTCCTCAATCGGACCCTCAGCTCTTCGGATGAACATGGCCAGTGCAATATGAATAGCCTTCAGAGTGTTGGCTTGAGTGAGGTCGGGCACACTGATATAGGAGTTAGGTGAGGTGCGACGAAACTTGAGATGGCGGAGCTTTGGCGCCGTTACGTGCTCGAAAAACGGAGCAGAGTCGACGTTATTGGTTTCCGTAACCGATAACCCAAGTAGCTTGCGCAGTGTCACCTTTGGCAAGCCATAATCGCCATTGGTAAGAGGCGTAAAGCCAGCAAGGGACAGTTGAACGCTGAAGTATTCCAGGTTGGGGCAAAGGGAAAGGATAGAAAGTGATTCTGTAACAGAAAGACCTTCAATGGGTTGCCACGTTGGAATTGACCCTGAGAGGTTAAGTTCGGTGAGGCGATTCCAGCGAAGAGGGAGGTGAAGAATGTGTGGTTCGAACTGAATTAACGAAACTGAACGGAGGTTCGGGGCTTTCAAGAGTCCACTATCCCTTCTGGATCCCGTGCCAGGGGAGCCTGGTACACCATGATACCCCATTGTGCTATCAAAATAGACCTTCTCGAGTATAGGGACATCAGTCTCCCGAACTCGAGGCAGGAAATTGTTCCAGACTTGGTGTGGAACAGACATGTGGATGTGCCTCCACCGCGTTGCAAACGCGAAGATGGCATCAAGGTAGAGTTGAACAGAGTTTCCAGCCACAGAGTCGAAACGAGAGTTGTACACAGATATGGAGAGTGGGAAGGCGCCAGATCGTGTGAGCCAAGCCGTTATCGCTTGGATCCGTGTTGTGTGATCGGTCGGCTGTGGCGGAGGAGGGGGAGCGCCAGCACCTAACGGCATTGGCACAGGCGGGTCAGCCGGTATGGCGATGTGGATTGCCGCCCAAAGTTTAGGAGTGGCGAGAGCGATATCTCTCCACTGGCTGCAGATCCTCCCCAGGAGAACGGGTGCCTCTTTGCTGCTCATGACTGGGTTGCGATCTGTTGGCAGACAGTGAAGGAAGATCTTCTGAACAACATCTGGGGGAAGGCGACGCGCCGGCGACAGGAGCGCCTTGTGCGCTTTCAATTGTTCGTTCAAATCTTCTCTCTCCTTGAGCAACTTGTCCAGTTGTGCCTTGACTTCTTCGATTTCTCCCGTGATGTCTTGGAGTTTTTGGTCAGGTTCGACGAGAAGCTCTTTGATGGCGGCCACTTCATCGTCACTGGGAACGTAGTTGCTGTTAAGCTTGTCGCTGAACAAGGACTCCATAGGTGTGAGCTGCGCCATGGGTCCAAGGTAAGATGGTTGTCGTTGATAAAGGAGCTAAGGATGGGCGCCAATTGTGACACAGGCTAATATACTGGATCATAATGTGTCAAAGCTGTAATGATGGAACGCGCATGCCCGACAAGGCTACACAAAGCCCCGAGTCATAAGCACCACAGCCTCAGGGACACGCGCATACTTAGAGCTTAGTTAAAAACAGTTGGCTACTGTACAATAGATACATATGTACACAAGGTCAATCAATCAATTAATCATGGGGTGCCCTGGCGCTTCCACTCACAGCAGGCCTTCCGCCTGCTTCTCGGAGCTCTCCCCTCTCGTGCATCTCGGGGTTATTCATCATCTTGCCCACAACCTGATCATAAATGAGCATCAGAAGTTTCTCTCTCGAATGTAAATACTAACCTTCTGGGTCTTTCCAATCATCTTGTCACCCAAGCCGGCCTGTCCCATGGGCATGTCTTGGTTCTCACGCCCACCGACTGCAACGCCCCCTGAGTAAAATTAGACTGGCATTAGCTACCTCGGAAGTAGGTTGCTTCAAGTGACAAGTACCTTGTCTCGCGGGCTGAACACCCAGAGGCCTATCCCCTAGAGGTTTTTCCTGATACAGCCCTTCACTACCTCTGGCGCTGGCACCGGTATCGTGGGCGGCGGGATCATACCCTCTCGTTTGATCTTCGAAGCTAACCTGGGCAGGCCTATCCTGCCTAGACGATGTGGTAGATTCAGGTGCACTGCTCCCGTACTCGGCCAATCTGTCTTGCGGCCCGCTGCCAGCGCGAGACTGGTTTGTGTCTGCGTTCATGTCATAGTCAGTGGTGGCTTTTGTCCCACCTGCGCCCGGAAGGGGCTCAGAAGAATCATGCAAGTGGTGTTGCGGACGAGCGGCAGGGAAGTTGTTGGGATTGTAGTTGGGAACGTTAGACATTGCGGTTTCGATTGAATAGATGCAGTTTGTGGAAGCAACTCGTCGTATTTAAGCTGTTGGAACTTGGGAGGGGTGCTAACTATGACGTCAGCCGACATCCTTCCGCCCAAGCATACCAGTACATGTCATAGTGGTGCCCTCGGTGGTCCTTGACTACATGGATTGCCGTTCATAGGATTGAAACGCCAAGGTATCTATGGGAATAGGGTCGGACTGGGTCGCTGGAGTTATGACGTCTATCCAGAGGCTACAAATACAGGGAGTCATGAAGGGTGCCAGTATACACATCCAATAACAGTCGTACGAAGTACATAATTAAACAAACCAAGACCCAGGGCTGCAAGGTCCACAGTAGGAGGAGAAAAATCACAACAAGTGTCACACCACAAACCCAGAGGAAACCTTTGTTGCCTCCGAATCAGACGTACTCTTGCCCATTATGTCGCACTCCGTAGCCTGTGTCTCTTGAGCAACATCTACAGCAACACCCAATCGTCCCTTCCCCTTTATGTCACTTCTCTCGAAATAATCTTCAGTTGTGTAGCGCGTTCCACCTAAACTTGTCATCGGAGGCCGACGGACTTTGAGAGGTAAGGTGATATTCCCGGCAGTTGTGTGTATTTCATCGTCTGCACTTTTGATGCTCCGAAGGTTGAGGAGTAAGTGGGAGCCCTGGAAACGTCGTGGTGTTAGTTCCGTGCCAAGGTGGGGTGTGTGGAGCGTAATGGAGCTTACGAGGAGGCAGCCAGCTGTTGTGCTTGGCGTGACCAGGAGGCTGGAGAGGAACGGTGGTCCCCATTGGAAGACGCAATAGCTCGAGAAAAGGAGTGCTTTCACGAAATTCAGTTTTGGCGAGACAACAAAAGTGAGGAGAAAGGCGCACCGAAAATTCTATAACCCTTTTATGAGTCACGGAATCAGAAAATCGGGTTAAAGGGCTCACATAGCATAGTACATTGAAGAGTCTCTCGCCTTCACCACGTGCATTTAGGTTGACGGGATCGCAGTCTATCATGTGAAAACTCACCAGGACGCTGAGAATACCATTCACTGAATGTCCCTCTCTCCACCAAAAGTATGCTCGCGAAATAACAAGAACAAAGAAAACGCCTGTAGACAACATGAACAATGATTTTCGACAGTTCACTGGGGATCATGGCGTACTCTCAGCAATCAATGGAGCGATCCTTTCCAGGTGGTTGACTTAATTCACTATCTCCAACAAGATAACCGGAAGAACTCACCAAAACCCGGCTATCGGCTCTGGTACGGTCTTGGCGTAACATCCAGGCAGACTCTGCAAGGTTTGATCAACTATATGTGTGCGTTTAATCGATCAATGCGACTTCAGAGGAAGACCAAGTTCGCGCACTGATGACGTCCTCCTTCACGTAATCCTCGATCGTCAACCCTATTAGAGTTATCACACCGCCTGGACAGGGTCAATGATTCTGGGTATCAACGAGCTAGGCAGTCAATATGCGATGCTTACCGATATAAAAGAAGAAGGTGACTCCCATGACCACCTACTCGATGCATCAGATTATTCCCGGAATCTGACCTTCGGTTACTTACAGGACTTCTTCGGTCTATATCATATATCTCTTTAGCGAAGAACAGGGGTAGATCACATGTAGAAATGCTCACAAAGTGCCCATATCCGTAGAATCAAAATACCTTGCACAACTGCTGTGCTGACTGTGATAGTACTAGGTGATGATGTTAACGTGGGGTGGAGATGGAAGTTAGGTAAAGGACGCACACAACCAGCCATCGAAGGAAAAATACACAGCTAGAGGGTTGAGGGTGAGTTGAATATTCATTTCACACAGCGGAAGAACTAACAACTATAGCCAAATGTTATCACAGCAGAGCAGTAAGACGTAGGAATACTTACTGGGGCTGGCTGGAAAGTGCGCGAAGCGGCTAGGTTTTACAAACCGTCAACTTCGATCACCTTTGTTGCAGTTAATCCTCTCACATATACAGTTGAAACTATTACAGGGTATATGGATAAGTCAATGGTTTAACCCGGGGCACATACGAACCACACTTACATTAGCATTCCCTCCACCACATATCTATTCGCGAAGAACAACAGCTTTGCAATAGATGTCTTAAGCCTGGGTAACATGTCAAGTCTTCAGGATTTTTGTCACGACAGAGAAAGAAACGAACGGCCATATTCGCATAATCTACTCGGAACAATCATTTAAGCATGACAACGCATCACAAAAGGAACAATTCTGCAGAAGATACGTACTTCTTGATCTAGAGTAATCAAATGATGGTACAACAACGTCGTCATGCATGCTCCTGTGTTCAAAGATGTAAAGATCAGAATCACATGAGGAAGAGACAATGAAAAAGCCAGAAGTGGCAACGGCCAAATTAACGCAAGGGGAGGGGGGGGCAGACGGAGCAGGAGGAGACGATTGGAACGGAGGTTGGAGTCAGTTGTGGGAGTCGATGGGTATTCACCACGATGTTGCGAACATCGCACGTACTGTCCCAAAAATAACACCCAAACCTCGAGTCAGGGACGATGAGCCGAAGGAACAGGGCCAACAGTCCTCATGACATGAAGAGAGGGTCAAGGGAGGAAGGAATGGGCGGACGAGGCGGGACGGTGGGGGAAGCCCGCATGGAGATCGTAGGCATGCAGTGAAAAAGAGGCGAGGGCTTACCTGCAACTAGATTCACAGCGTTTGACTGTTGGACCAGCAGCTCCAAATCCACTGTTTCACTCATCCTCGACCTGATAAGGTCCTGAAGCCCAGGATGAACGCCCAAGGAAGGTTCTTTTCAGGGAAGAAAGACTGGCTGGTGGCAATGTCGTGACAGGAACGTGGTATAGCTTGCGCACTGGAGATATGAAGATACGAGTAGGCAAGTGACGTGGAGTACGAGATCCGATAAGGATAAGAACGGTCAAGGCCAAGAGGGGGGAGGATGAAGTCTTAACTGCCCACCACACCCAATGTCGACAGCTAGTCGAAAGGAAAGGGGAACAAGGGGGACATACCCCGCAATGTGAGGATGATATAAGAATCCCCGGTTGTCCGAAGGGTTCGCGACATGCGGCCGATCTCAGATTGAAGAAAACTTCTGAGAGATATTATTGCAGCCTCGTAGTTTATACGCTTAGCACCGGACATAGTCTGATTGACACTCAAGAGGGCCGTACACATGGTCATACGTCGGTCGTGTGATTGTGGTGTCATGGATTGCCGCCAAGCTACATTAAAATCTTCCACATCAGTTCCAATGAAAGGATGATAGCGAAGATGAACATCACGCCTGGATCAATCATCCACACCTTGCTTCTTAGCCTGTGGAGATGGTCGGCGAATGCTAAATACTCGGGGGGATGAAGTATGGATATGGTTTGTTGGGGCCTTGAAGACCGGTTCTGGTATTGGGTCATCGTCTATGTATGGCACTGCCTTTTGGGTATTCCCGATCATGTGACATATCTTCTAGTTGATATCTTTGTCAGAAATGGACTTCGTAATCCTCCGTGGGCACTTACTCCCTGGATATACTTGTTGTTCCTTGCAGACTTGTCGAATTACTGTTGAAGTACCCGAATCCTAATCTCTGTGATTCACTTACTCCGTCAACTGAGCTGTTTGCTAAATTGATACAACCACAATACTTCGGGCGGTTGACGACAGTGTTAGGGAGTTGTGCGGCAAAGACTTCACTACTTTGGGAAAGAATCTCAGCGCTGTTTGATTGCATGGGGAAAGTGCGCAGAAAAGGAAAGGCATGGGATGAATGAATGATTCAAACGTGTGGTTTTTGAAGGGCGTGAGACTTTAATAAGAGAGCATCGAGACACTTCAGTTATTGTCCATCAGTCTATTCGGGAACCTCGTAGTTGGTGTTCTGATGTGCAACTCTACTTGACAGCCGTCGACGATCATCCAAACAGATGTCCGTTATGCCAAAGCGGTGGAATAAGTGCTCGTGCAACTACAGGAGATAAGATTGTATTGTTTTCCACTCCACCCGGACGCCACATACGCCAGGCAGAGCGCCGGACTATTACTGCCACCCGCGACCGCGGCCACGGTCAATTGATGGCCAACCCCATGTAACAGGGAATGAGGATCACGTGCGGGGCTACAAATAACTACAAGCGCGCATGCCACCGGATGCTACCAGTGCTGGTGCCAGCTCCCGTCATTCGCCAGCTTGCAAAGGTCCCCCCAAATCCCTCCGAAGCAGAATTCTACGGGCCCTACAACAAAGCCCTCTGCACTATTTTTCCTGTGGACACCGCATCTACAGTTGTTCCCCAGCACATGCCCAGCCCGCGTGATTCAGCCGACTTTCTCTTTTTGCTCGAGATTAGACTTTGAGGATAAACCTGTCCTCATTGTGGAGCTGAAGCCGCCCAGGACCTTCGTTACGTGTCGAAGCGTGAAGCCGCTGATAATCAAATCCGGGAGCGCATCAGGGATGTGATCGGTTCGTCAGGAACTTACAACAACTTGCCTCTTGATGGCTAATGTCCATTTGACGCTCATAGATGATTACCCTATCCCCGTGCTCTATGTCATCAGTGCGATGGGAACCAGACTCTGCTTCTACACCAAGCGTCCTGGTCAACCTGTTTATCCGTGGGCCATTACAGCCGAGCTTGTTTATGAGACTGATACTGCACGCCAGGAGCCCTGGGACTGTGATATTCTGGAAGAAGAGGGAGAGCAGAGATTCCGAGCAATGATCGAAGAAATCAAGGGCCTGCGATGCTCTTTGAGCTTATAACTCGCATGAATGTTATCTGCATATTCCTGCGAGCCACCCCAAGGGTTTGGATTCTAAGCATCAGCGAAATTGTCTACTTTCTGTTGTTGCATTGGGAAAATGCAGCTCGCACGGCACGTATAGGTACAAGATCATGTAGCAGCATGTATGGGCGTGTGGGTATCACGTCTTTCCACAGAACACTTTCGTTCCAGGGCCCAGATGCATTGAAGGAGGGGCAACCCTCCCAAGCATGATACAACGAGGAATGGCACGCAAAATCATTCGATTGGTATGAATGAGTGGGTGAAAAGCACACCATCCGCCCAGATGAATCCGATCTTCCCAACCCTGCCATCAGCTGCAAGCCCCGAAGTAATTAAAGGCGGGTAGGGTCGTGTGTGCACATATTCCCCACGATCCTGCCGCCTTCGGTTGTTAGCTGGCCAAGGAAGTTTCACCTGCACAGTCGCAGTGGAGAAGCACAATTTTTACAAGTACCTCAACGTCTTGTTGCTGAGAGCCCGAGGCCCCCCAGAAAAGAACTAGGAAGCGGAGGGCATTCAGACCCCTGGCGCCAGCTAACCGGGCCGGTACCAGGAGGGTGGTATCACGCCCCCAGAAAACTTGAGAACTGTTCGTCGGCTTGCGAGTACATTGGAAGTTTAAACGGAAGAGACGTGCATCGTTGGCGGTTTCATATGAACGTAGAGGCTCACACATGTGGGTTTCACTCGACAGAGACTGACAACTAACCCTTGAATTCGGCGGCTCGCCCCGGCCTGAGAGACCTCAAGGAGCTTCTACCTAAGAACCTTGCAAATGCCATCGCTCGAGCGTCTGCAAATTCGCAAGACGGGGAGGAATACAGAAATTAACAACGCATCCGACTGTGTTAACGCCAATCTCAAACCCTCCAACCCCTACAACTTACCACCTCTCAATCCCACAAGCCAACTTCCACCCAAATACTTTGATGTGATGCTGATGCCAGAGCCCCGCGCCACATATATCACGATGAATCTGCTCCCCCCTTTTTATTAGATGATGCTAACTTTTTGATGGCCTGCCGAAATGAAGGGAAGAGATCTTTCAGGTGTTGACCATAGGGGCACTTGACAAATTGCCCACCTTCCTTATTCCAATATCTGCCAACGCAACAAGTCTGTCTCCAGCACTAATGTCGTGAACCGGTGGATCCCTCCTCGGCGCGGGATCGGTGGGCCTTCGAACTAGAGAGGATAAGGACAGGTGCAGCGCTAAAGTCTGCTGGGAATGTTATTACCTGGAGCCAGAACTATGAAGACGGGTTCGTGTGAATAAGCTTGCGTGGAGACTGCTTCTGCATATGTGGGGGGTTGAGACGTTGGCCGTGGCATGTTTGTAGGGAGGGGAAGTTAAGAGAGCGATGTGAATCCCGCAGCAACGATGTGGAGTAAGTTTACAGTCGTTCTTCGGAACCCGCTGCTTGTGCCAGAGTACCCATCAGGTATGCACATGACTCCTTGGTGTCGAGAAAGAGCTTCGGGCTAATATTAGTTTTTTTAGGATTTGGTTCTGGGGTAATGTTGGCTTGCGCGTTGATGGCTTGATCAGTAGTTCGTGATGATGCCGAGTCCTTAACATCGGTTGTGATCACGCCAGAGGATGCGGAAACTCTGTTCTTGACGATCCTACGTTGTTGAAGGGTTTGGAAGTTAACGACTAGTGTTCTCCTAGCCCCCTCGTCCGGTGGATACGGGTGATAGTATAGCTTTTCTTGGTGCACGACAGAGTACGAACATCTGTGAGCGCAAGCACGTTCGGACCACCGCCCCTCTAAGAATATTCAAAATTGGCATCAAATGTTTCACATAGATACGCAAAGAGCCTCCGAACATGGAGTATAAAAAAGATGGGTAATGAAAGATGAGCCTGATGGCTATTCTTAACGAATGACCTTCCCAAACCATTATTTGCTTGTCGATCAGTGTTCTTGTCATTGGGCGGGGCGAGGAAAGGCAAGATAACTCCGAGGCGAGTCCATCACGACAACTTGGAGATTAATAGATTCAGGTCGCAGTTGGGTGGCATCTTGGTAATCGACATATTTTTGGTTAGGGGAGGGCAATATAAATAACCAGCTCTTTGTTTTTCGTATTTGCAAAGAGAGGAGCCGGCCTTTTTAGGGCGACTGAGGAATAAAACTATTCATCACGTCGAAATAATCTCCGATGAGCCAGACCTCTAAACTAAACAGGATTCGCTCGTTGAACCATTGCTGACGGCTATCGAGGCGTAACATAACTCACAAGTGTCCGAAACAGATTATTTGCATGTATACCGCCAATTCGCTGCGGCCAGAGGACCGTTTTCTATCGCATGGCAAAGACACATGGCGTTTATTGTACAGCGTTTTATGACAACAGAATGAGAAAATGGAAAAAAAAAAATCGGACACCTATACCACATACACAACAGGCGCAAGAGAAATTCCGTCAAGAGTGCGCAAGAGCATAGAAGGGTAGTAGCGAGTACTAGAGGAGTTGAGACTGATATGTTTCAATGGAATATAGTGCTAGCGAGGATGAGACACTAGATCCATGGAGACGAACCATACACCTTCAGGACGATAGCAACGAGCGCTACCAAGAATAGCAGCAGTCCTGTCCGGTTCCTTTTAAACATGCGAGTCGTGAAGTCGGATTGACGTGGAAATATTACGATCCCCGCAAGGGGAAATGGGATTCTCAATAGCCGTTGATACATCCCTTTCGGCTTGACCTTAGACCCCAACTCCTCTGTGAGGTATGCGAAAAGACGCCCTTGTACGCAAGCTTGGTGTAGCTCGAGTGGTTTTGCGTTCCGGCCGAGGGCAAAGAACCTCTTATAGAGCTTGACGAGTAGTTTGTGTTCCTTCATGGTTGTGCAATTGAAGAAACCGTAGTCGAGCATGGAGGGAAAGGGAAGGAGGAAGAGGTCGTCGTTTCCAAGGGTGGTTGCGAGCTCGATATATTGTTTCAATACCCAAACAGATTTGACCCAGCTGGGAGTTCCTGAAAGAACGTCGATGATTAAGGGGTCGGTGATGCCGATTCCCTTGCTCCTGAAAAGAGAGAGGAGAGAAGAAGAGGTGTAAGCGGCACAAAATTCCGCGAAGGTGCATCGATCAAACAATGTGGTGTACAACTGGGCGAGTTGCAGCTCGGCTTCTTGGTCT
This sequence comes from Podaxis mareebaensis, assembly GCA_018524725.1. Lineage (NCBI taxonomy): Eukaryota > Fungi > Basidiomycota > Agaricomycetes > Agaricales > Agaricaceae > Podaxis > Podaxis mareebaensis. Next base: position 24,036 of record JAEUWP010000066.1, on the reverse strand, counting down.
ACACAGGCACAAAAGCCGAACATGATCCAGAGTTCAAGGCCAGGTCCTGGCTGAACTCCTGTCAAAAGTAGGGAGTAAAGGTCGAAGGGAGCACCCTGCTCCTGGGGAATGGTTTTTGCGTATCGACGAATAGTATCAATGGAAGCCGTGGGGGACCCTCCTATGAAACACCAAATGGCGCGGAACATGTCGTCAGCTGTCGACTGGAGCCAGTGTTCCATGTCCTGGTACTGTATTCCACTAATCGCATGCTGGTTCCCAATAAACCGCGTATAACATGCTCCCCTATTTCCTTCGGGGAGGCGTTGGAATTCTTTCTTGATATTTTCTACGAGGGTACCCTCCAGCCTCCATCTATGCAACGTGTCAGCCTCCACCCCCAGTTTAGACGGGCTGAGAAGGCTGGCATATAGTCCAAGGAGTAAATGCGGACGATTCGCTCTTGCGAACCCATAGTCCTCGCTTGTCTGGGGATCATCAGGTATAACGTCTTGTCGCACAGCGAGTGCGAGGCGATCCGCGGTGTTAATAGGCCTCGGCGGATTGCAATCGAAGATATGATAAGCTGAGTGAGATTGCTGACATGCTGCGCTGCAATACCAAGTTTTGTTGCATGCCGTGCATGGCTTTAGGGCGGGGCTCATTTCCGAGCAAGAGTTGCGTTGGCGAGCAGACATCTTTGTACTTGCGTGGGTTATAGTTGCCTCCCGAGAAGTGTCGTTCATACGCACCGGTGGGCACGAACTGAGTCGGAATTGCCGAATGGAGCCGAGCAGAAGATGAGGGTGCTGGGCAAGAGCATACTAGCGCTCGCGACACGAAATCGAGGCTGGCTGCACGAGGTCCATTCGCACGTAGGTAACCATCCAGTTCCCTGGTGTTCAACAGTGGCAGCGGTTACGTAGTCCTGCATCCAATCACAGATGCTTGTTTCTGGGATGGGAAGATGATAATCTAACGATAATACCCGACATTGGATGGTTAAATGATTTGGTTCAGAGCTCCTCGGAGAGGGTGAGCCGAACGGCGACAGTAGCATAAACCAATGGCTACCTGGGCGTGTGGTCAAAGGACGTCCGAGATAGTGCGGAAACCTACGGAATTTTGGCTGTATCAGGGGAGCGCCAGATGACTCAAGAGCAAAAAACGCATACTACAGGTCGAATACGAATAGGGGGAGTTGGAGAGAATAATCATCAAATTGAAGGAGACACGATGGTCACGTGCCAGCGAGTCAGGGCCCAAGTAGGATATGAAAATTGCGAAAATTTGGAATTTGGTCCCTCTGCCTGTCGACAGTTGGACGTTATTGTCGACTAGAACATGTTATCCAGAGCTGCGCGCGGACTCGAGACATCTTTACTGCTGTCTCGTCAGGCACTTCCCCGCCCTGCCCGTCTCTACTCAACCCCATCAAAAAGAGCCAATGCGCCTGCACTCGCGACTGCCCAGCTACCTCGACAGGAATTCCCCGCTTTCCTGTCCAACAAGAAACCACCGGCCTCACGACCCATAGACGAAGACCGCATTCTCAATGACCTAGAGCGCTTCCTTGTTCGCGATAGAACCTACACCGTCCTCCCTCCTCCACCCCCCACCGACACCACCCCGGGAGAGACGTGGGTTACCGACACATCGACACAGGAGGCCATGAGCATCATGGATGCCTGTCTCCACAACCTCTACGACGTCGAACGTGCCAAGCTCATTTTCGGCCAGCTACGAACAAAAGCAACGAGCACTCTCCTCGAGACCGGTGTGTATAATGCCTTTATCGAGGCGTACTTTGGTATGGCCACTCAGAAGGATACGGAGAATAGTCAGCAGTGGTTAGAAGACATCCACGATCTTTATGAGATTCTAGAGAGCGAACTCGAGAATACCGCTCCCAACAAGATGACATATGGACTTATGCTACGTACATGGCAACAGTGAGTGCCGTTTTTGATGAATGAAGGACGTGTTTTTACAGTGTCCACTAGCTTTAACCGCGAACCGGCCAAGCGAAAAACATCCCGCGTCAACCTTCCGAATCCTACCACCCTCCTCGAGAGAATGTCCCAGCGCAAAATTTCACCTACTCTTGTGGTGGCGGAAACCGTTTTCGATACGCATGCGGCCGCAACAGAAGCCATCAAAACCCTCTCGCAAGCTGCAGTCAACCTCAACATTCCAGACGTTATCGCTGAGCTCGGCCAGGCCGAGGCTATTGCCACATCGGAAGATGCCCTGAAAGATGTTCCTGAAGTCATGCCTGTTTTGCGACCAGCAGTATGTTTGTTCCCTCTTTCAACAATCGCTCATGTTATTCTAAGCGGCATTTCAGAAATTCGATGACGAGGGCAATATCATCTCTGAAGCCGAAATTCCCTTCAACATCGCCCAACTCCGTCGACACCTTATGGAAGTCAACCAAACTCGGCGCCTACTTCCGGAAGACGTGATGGCGCGGCAGAAGCACCTCGAAAAATCAGCTTATGATGTTGCTCTGGAACGTCTTCAGCAACAAGCAGAGACCCTCGATTCACTTGGTGTACACAACCCAGCACTGAACAACTCGACGCTACAGAAGTGGATGTGGGACTGGCACGTCAAGCTTCGCGAACGTATCGACAAAGAGATCCGGGCCATCACTAAAGCTGAAGCCGAAACCAAGAAAAAGACGCGCGGGTCGCCTAAAAAATCTGAGTCGCTCTCGCCTTATCTTTCCCTCGTTAAAGCCGAACGTCTCTCTCTCATTGTCATCCTCGAGATCATGCGGTTACAAGGCTCAAGTGGTCTAGCTGATGGGATGAAGACTACCCGCGCGTTGATTTCGGTTGGTAAAGCTGTAGAGATGGAATACAAAGCGCAGATGTGCAAGAAGCATCAGATTTATGTGCCCAAGGAGCAGAGCCCGAGGGGTGGGGATTATTATTCCCAGCTCGGGTATAGGAGTCTACAGGAGAAGAGAGTCGCGGCTGCGAAAAGCATGATGGATGGCGAGGAGTGGAGTGCGTCGTGGTCCCAGGCTACGAGGTCAAAGATCGGTGGGATTTTGGTGGATTGTTTAATGGAAGTTGCAGAGGTGGAGAGGACGGCGGTTGATAAGAAGACCGGAGAAACGATGTATGTGTTATGCTTCTCCCTCCCTCGCGCTCTGGCTAATAGCCTTGGTTTAGATCTGAGATGCAACCAGCGTTCTACCATGCGTATGAATATCTCCGAGGCAACAAGCTTGGTGTTATTAGGTTAAACCCTGTCGTCACTGAGCGCCTCGCAAAGGATCAACTCAAAGATACCCTTCACCCCCGACATCTTCCTATGCTCGTGAAACCTCAGCCTTGGGTCAGCCATAACGTTGGTGGCTATCTGTACAGCAAAAGTAAGCTCGTTATCCTTCCTTTATGCTAACATCTACTCACCTCACTCTCACAGCGCCTGTTATGCGGTACAAGGATAGTTTGGAACAGCAGGTATACCTCAAAGAAGCATCCAAGAACGGTCAATTTGAGCTCGTATATGCCAGCCTCGACGTTCTCGGCAGCACGCCCTGGAAGATCAACCGCAAGGTCTTCGACGTCGTCATTCAAGTATGGAACTCGGGTGAGCGGTTAGGCAAACTCCCGCCTGCGGTGTACGATAAACCCGAGCCTGAAATTCCGGAGAACTCTACAACGGATATGAAGGCAAGAAACGTGTACTTGCAGAGGCAGAAAGCGTATAATCAGGCCAAGGCGAACAACCACTCGGAAAGGTGTAGTGTGAACTATCGCCTTGAGATCGCTCGTGCTGTGAGTGGATCCATTTCCTTTCATTGTTTAGCGAAGCGACTTAATGGGTTTGTGTGTAGCTCCTTAACGATACCTTCTACTTCCCGCATAACCTTGACTTCCGTGGACGCGCATACCCCATCCCTGCACACTTGAACCATATCGGCGATGACCTCTGCCGTGGTCTCCTTACTTTCGGCGAAGCGAAACCTCTAGGCGAGCGTGGTTTACGTTGGCTCAAGATCCATCTGGCCAATCTTTACGGGTACGACAAGGCCAATTTTGACGATCGCGTCAAATGGGTCGACGAGCACTTGCCCAAGATCCGCGAAACCGCCATGAACCCCTTGAATGGCTCGAAATGGTGGCTCGAAGCGTCTGATCCTTGGCAGTTCCTTGCCGCGTCGTTCGAGCTACACGAGGCGTTGGAGAGTGGTGATCCATACAAGTTTGAATCGTCGTTGCCCGTACACCAGGATGGTACTTGTAATGGTTTGCAGCATTATGCTGCGCTTGGTGGAGATGTGCAGGGTGCGAAGCAGGTGAACTTGGCTGCGAGTGATAAGCCGAGTGATGTGTACAGTCATGTTGGGAGGATGGTGGAGGACGTGATTGCGAAGGATGCCGAGAAGGGGGAGAAGTATGCGATGATGTTGCAGGGGAAGATTACGAGAAAGGTTGTTAAGCAGACGGTGAGTTTGTTTTTGGCTTCTATATTTTCTGAAGTGGGGCTGACGGTGGTGTGCGTTGTAGGTTATGACAACTGTGTACGGTGTCACCTTTGTTGGTGCTCGTGAACAGATCGAGAAGCAGCTTAAGGACCGGAAGGACATCCCTGAAGAGGAATGTTGGCAAGCTGCATCGTACCTTGCACACGTCGTCCTTGGGTGCATCGGAGATTTGTTCAAAGGGGCGAAATCGATCCAAGTCTGGCTTAACCTCTGCGCGCGTATCATATCGAAATCGATCCCGGAGGAGCGTATCCCGGAACTCATGGCGGAGTACCTCGAGACCCCGGAAGAGCGTACGAAGCGCTTGGCTGAGGAAGCGGCCAAGAGGGCCGCAAAACCTGGAAAAAAGCCACGGAAGGCTGCTGGGGTTACGGGTACGAAAAAGCCACAATTGCCGATGGAGCGGTTGAAGAAGGAGCAGATGACAAGCGTGATTTGGACTACGCCTCTCGGATTGCCGATTGTTCAGCCGTATAGGAAGACAGTGCGGAAGCAGGTTATGACGGCTATCCAGACTGTGTATATCTCAGACCCGAACTCGTTGGCTGAAGGTGCGTGTTGATTGGTTCTGTGCGGGGGCGTATTACTGACGGTGCTGGGTGTAGTGAATGCTGTCAAGCAGGCTTCGGCGTTCCCTCCCAACTTTATTCATAGTTTGGACGCAACACATATGATGTTGACCGCGCTCGAGTGTCGTGTATGTGTGCTTTTTTCCTCTGCGGGATTTGGAAACTGACGCGTTGATTTAGAAAAAGGGACTGACGTTCGCTTCGGTACATGATTCGTACTGGACGCACGCGGCTGATATCGACGAGATGTCTGGCACGATTCGGGATACCTTCATCGCCCTCCATTCATCCGACGTTTTGGGTGAACTGTACCGCGAGGTACGTGTTTCTCTTATTGTGTTTATTATATGCGCAAGTATTGACTCCATTTAACCAGTTCTTGAAACGATACAAGAACTACAAAGTCCCTCTCATCAACCTCAGCGGTACTGGTCTCGCAACGAAGCTCTACAATGCTGGCAGTCGTATCTACGCCACACCCGAACAAGCTGCCTCGCTCTCTTCACTCAGAGAACTCGTGGTCGTCACAGAAGGAGGCGCGTCCACCGTCGACGAGTCGCGTGCAGTCAAAGACGAGGACGCCGTCAAACAGCTGCTGAGCGATTTGAAGTCAGAGAGCGGTGCTGGGTCGATGAGTGAAGAGGATGCGGATAGTGAGTTGTCCGAAGATGAGGGTGAGGGTGTGCAGGTTGAGTCACCTCAGGCACGTGTGGCAAGGGAGAAGAAGGAGCAGCAGAAAGATGCGATTGTGAAGTTGATGGGCAAGTTTGTGAACTTGTCGGACCTGTTCCCGCCTCTGCCGAAGAAGGGAGAGTTTGATGTGGGGATCATTAAACAATCGCAGTATTTCTTCTCATAGGCGACCGTCGCTCCCTTTGTTGCTTTCTTTGCTCTCTTTATCGGGACGGTGGTTTTGCGGGTCCTTTTATCCCTGATTCATCTTAATCCTTTGTCGCGTTAATTTGGTTACCGGTTTTGCTTTATTGGCTGCACTGCTACGACTCAAAGCACCCACCTTTATTAGTTGGTGTATATATTTATGCATTCAGATAGATAGTAGTCGTTCTAATATCCGCACATCGCACACGTATTATGTATCCTAGAATAATCGTCGAATACATTGCAACACTTGACTTCAATTTTTGGGATGGCATTTGACTGAATTATATACATTGGTGAACTTCAAGCTGGCCGACTTTCCCGATTGTATCACCACTGTGAACAGTACACGAGCGGTTTCTTCATCATATAATACATCCAATTTGTAAATAGACTCAACCTCATGAATGTATCCATCAATCTGCCAAACGGCCTTGACATCCCATCATCCACCACTTGCTCCCACTCGGGCACCCCAGCCTGTCCCACCTCCCTTGATGCCTTTCTTCCCAAATTGCCATAACTTAATTGCCCATGGTACATTCATCAATGGACCCGTGAGTGTTCATAATGACGTGCATTACATCAGTGAGTACCAGCCGGGTTGTCTCACAAAGTGGATATAAATGCTTGAGCTGCACAGAGGGCACAGGTTTCAATGCCCTGCGAAGAGCATCAATCCCGCAAGCAATTCACAATTCTTCCACACTCGATCCGCCACGATGCTTTCCGGGCACCCGGGAGGAACATATTCTGCATGGGAGTAAACTCAAGTAGCCATCAAAACCATAAACTGCCCTGGTTTCTTGTATCTGAACAGACCCTAAAGGCAAGGAAAAAATACCAGCTATTCAGTGCCTAATGCTGTGATATGAGGGGTGACAAAATATCATAATGGTTGTATGAGTATTTGTGCCATGAAAAGAGAAATGTGGGATTCTAAAAGGCATCACCTCTTGGTGTTATGCTGTCTCCCTATGTCTAGTTACACAGGTGAGGCATACCACCTAATATCATATTAGGTTGATGTCTACTCCTTGAGTTGTCCCCCAAGGGCAAGACCTTAGCAGGGATTCAACAGCTCAATTGTTGGAGGAAGTGTAATGTGGGCAAGAGCACAGGCAAACTTAATGGCAGAAAGTGCAGCACACAATAAGTCAAGATAACACTGGCAATCTACTACATACAGTTGGGTATGTATCAAATTACTGGTTACTCTGGTCCACAGTACTAGCATATGTGTAATTGTAAAGGGATTCTTGAAGATGGAATAAAGAAAAGAGATCATGTGGAAAGAGATGCAGGTGGCAAGCCAGAAGATGGAGTGACTTATGAAAAGACAACAAGTAATAAAAGATGAACAGAAACAGTGACATTCAAAAAGGAATAGAGAAGAAACAACTTATGAGAGGATGACAAGTAATAAAAGATGAACAGAAATGGTGACATTCAAAAAGGAATAGAGAAGAAACAACTTATGAAAAGACAACAAGTAATAAAAGACAAACAGAAATGGTGACATTCAAAAAGGAATAGAGAAGAAACAATGACTCAAAGATAGATGAAAGTAAGAAAAGGAAATGTGAAAGAGAGAAAGCATACAATGTAACACTTGGAGTGGTGTTCAATGGTGTGATTGACCAACTTCAACAGATAGCACACTGCCATCTGGGGCATGGTGTATGGGAGGGATCATAGGGCTATGGTTTGCTTGCATAGCAGTCTAAATTTCCATACTATTGACACACCCTGGTTCAGATGGCACCCCAGTTCAGATGGTCACCTCAGTCATGTCTTTCCCACCTGGTCTTTTTCAAACTCAGCTGATCTATGTATGTAGATGATTATGTTGAGATTACTAGTAGGTACTAGGTATTCTGGCTTAATGTAGTCAGTAATGAGGATGTGAGTCTATATACTGGTTGTAATTGGATGGACCAGCATATGGGTTATGGTAATAGTATGCTGATGAATTATGGGATAGCAAACTCAAATGAGCATAAACAGCCCCTGGAGGGTCACCAGGATTAGGTGGAAAAGACAGATATGAAGCTGGTGCATATGGTATATGTGTACCAGAACAGTTGGAGGACCATGGTCAGGCTGAGCTTGTGTAGTAGTGCTTGTCCCGACTGCTGAGGATGGTTCAGATGTAGTACAGCCATAATATGACTCTCATATTCTGGGTCCTCATAGGCATGACGAGGATCCTGTGACAAGCCTCCCTTGGTCTGCACCATAGGTAGAGAAGGAAGAGTTTGATGCACAGTGTCGAAGCAGAGCCAGACTATTGTCCTCAAATGAGTGACGTGAGTCTCCAGATCTCATCAATGGTATTCAAGCCCCGACACGGCATTCCTCGGCTAGAGTGACAGAGAGTGATATTGACCCCGCTCGACGCTCTCTCCAACCGCCTCATATTTCAGTACAGTAATGCACGCACATTAGATTGATTATTTATTAGCCATTTATTATGAATTTTTGGAGAATTTACACAGAGTGTAGAGCAACATACAAATGTTCGTCCTAACTGGGGTGCTATCCAAACTGGGGTGCGTCAATAGTAGTACTCAGGATACGTGTAGGGATAGTCTTGATACCCCTGGATAGTAGCTGCCATCCATTGCTCATACCTCTGGATCCTCACATGTGCGACTGGGACTTATTCAATGGAAGGCGACCGATGGTAACCAGGTGATTCTTCGTTTTTCATGTTATGGCACTGCCAATCCATAAATGGGTCGAACTCATGTATGCCTAACACCCGGCCAGGCAGTGGAGAAGCATGGAGAAAGTTTTCATGAAAAAAAAAAAAACATGAAGGCTTTATGTAAAGCTCTTCAAATTAAAACAATCACCCTATTTATTAGCTCGTCAACCGACTACATAGCCCTGTGTCTTTTGACATTCTATCGTCTGCTACCCACTCCCCCTTCAATTTCCGCCCCTTGGTGTTTCCCGTTCCTTCATCAATAATGTCTTTCTTCCAAAATAGTCACGACTTCGTTGCCCATGGTGCATTCATTGAAGGGCCCGTGCATATTCACAACAAAATTCAACAGAGCAGTGAGTATCGGCTGAATATCTGAAGAAACTGGACATAAATGTTTGAGCATCAAAGGGGGCGAGGGTTTCAAGGCGCTACAAAAAGCGTCCACTCCACAAGCAATCCATGATTCTTCCTCACGTGATCCACCACGATGCTTTCCAGGTACCCGCGAGGAGCACGTCCGTAATATCACTGACTGGAGCCTTCGTCGCTGGAAATCACCCCAGGCTCGTATGTTGTGGTTGCAAGGGCCGGCTGGCGTTGGGAAGTCTGCGCTTGCTCAGACCTGTACTGAGCGTATGGGAGATAGACTTGGTGCATCATTCTTCTTCTCAAGACCCAATGGATGGGTTAGTCCAACAACGTTTGTGCCGACTATTGCCTATCAACTTGCCACGAAATACCCGGCCTACCGCAACCTCGTTGACGTCAAAATCATACAAAATCCTTTTCTCCTCGAAAAGACGATCAACGTGCAATTTGCAGAGCTAATCGAGGAGCCACTTAAGCAGCTGAGGAACCAGTATCAGGAACTTACAGAAGGCATCGTCGTAATTGATGGACTTGACGAATGTGATGACCGGGATGCCCAGTGTATGATCGTCGAGGTCATCGCTGCTTCTGTTCTTCGGCAGAGCACTCCCTTCTTGTGGGCATTCTTCAGCCGGCCAGAGCCTCATATCGTGGCCGTGTTCTCATCGACACGAATCGACAAGATCTGCTGGCAATTGACACTTCCCGTGTCACGTGACACTGATCAGGATATCGAAGCGTACCTTCGGGATGGCTTTAGGATGATCCGGGCGAGGTATAATCTACCTGCGTCAATTACATGGCCATCAGAGAACAACATCCGCCAGCTCGTTCATCAATCTGCAGGGTTGTTCGTCTATCCTGTAAATATCATCAGACACATCACTCAAAGTCCTGGCACACTTGGACCCGAGCAGCAACTCCGACTGGTACTGGAGGCCGGGAGAATCAAGAGTGACAGCCATCCAACTAACCCTCTATCGAGCTTGGACCAATTCTACTTACTCATAATGAGACAGATCCCAAAGGAGATCCTCCCCAACACATTACTGTTGCTTGGCAGTTTCTTGCGCTATGGATCCAATGCCGGGACTCAACAGCTCCCAGTTCTTTGCCCCATCCTTAACTTCTCACCGATGACCGTCCACGTAGCCCTCAACAACCTTCATTCGGTCCTCAAAATAGAGAAGTCCTATGGGCTGCCTGGCCGTTTATCATTTTACCATGCATCGTTTACCGACTTCCTAAATAACGTCGCGAGATCAACCCCGGAATTTTGTATCAACACGCCCGATATTCATAACCGGCTCTACTCGATGTGTCTCGATACCCTCTGCCATTTACCAACCACTAGTACTGACGAGGGTACGTGACTTCGATATCAGGGCCCGAACGGAGCAACTGACTTGGAACTTAGCTCGTTGTAGGGCCGGTATGTCGGCACAGTGGCTCAGTTCCATGAGTGAGAGCTATTCAAGTGCAGCGCAGGCTTTGTTCAAGTTGGTGGGGAGTGTTGATCTTGATACCGCTGTGCTACAAAAGATCTCGTCCATCAATTGGGCTCTTGCTGTTAGGTACTGTTCTAATTGGGCTTACAAGGCGGGTGATATCATAGCATTCATGCGAAAGGTATGTCTCGAGATGGAAGACTCGCCTCTGTAAAAGGGTTAATTGTCCATCAAATCCAACAGGTACCCGAAGACTGGCACCCCGAGATCATCCATTTGTTTGACCACAGCCTTTGCTATGCAACCTCCAGAATTCGATGGCGCAGATATTTAGAATACACAGACAGAAAACATTACGTGCTTGGAAATGGTAGTAACAAAGCCTTGCTAGTACAATGTTCGTTGGGAAGTAAATTATACTACCTTGAACCTTACCTGGACTGATTATTGTCTTGTATATTATGATAATGACAATCGAACGAGTTATGTATAATTCTTGCGCGCCGCAGGCTTGTTCAATATGTATTGTATGGTTCACGAACTTTGCACATTCATTAGCTTATGTAACGCCTCACAGTGTGTTTTACGAGTCGCAGAAGACGCAGAAAAATATGACAGCTTGTTCGAGCTCGTTCTCTCCTGGGACAAACTCGGAGGATCTAGTCTGGGCCCGCATGGGGCTTTAAGAGCTTGCACAGCCGTTGCGGCAGGCACCTGCTCGTAAACTTCGTACTCACGCGTCTGCAAATTTGATGGCCGGGCCGTTAGCCCAAAAATTTCAGCCACGGCGATGTAGGGACACGGAATGACTTGCACTGACTCTCTTTCTGTGACGCTGGACACGGACATTGATGGGAGGGTAGATAAGGCAAGGACACACATCAGATGACATACAATTATCGGTACATCTTCAGCTTACGCACTCTTTTCCGGAGAATCATGACTACGAATCCACGCAGTACCGATTACAAGGGATGGTCTCGCGAACAGCTGATTGAGCGTCTATTGGCACTCGAAGGTCCTAGATCTGTCAACGCGCCTATACCCTCTCCTTCTCTTCCATCTCCCGCCACCCCCGAAAACCGAGACCGAGACCAAAATACAGTACCAACGACACCGAACACGGGCATAATTCGTTCGGTCTCAGCAAAAGAATTCAACTTCTCGAACCATGCTAAACGTAAAATAGCGCTCAAGTTTTGCTACTCTGGATGGGAGTATTGTGGGCTTGCGTATCAGAATGGAGTGACCCAGCTGCCGACGGTGGAGGGTGTGCTATTTGAGGCGTTGGCCAAGGCGAGGTTGATTGATCCTGAAGGAGGGATGGAGGGGTGTGGATGGGAGAAGTGTGGGAGGACGGATAAAGGGGTGAGTGCTGCTGGGCAGGTTATCTCGCTTTGGGTGAGAAGTGCGGTCGGGAGTGTTGAGAAGGAGAAAATGGTAGAAGAGGTGAAAGAGGAGGAGCAGAAGGACAAGGAAGAGGAGGTTACTGTCGGCGAGGACTCTGGGCTTCCTGGACTCGGTGAAGATGATTTCGGGACGCTAGATCTTTCCGAATCTTCCTCTCCTTCCCCAACCTTGGAGCAATCTTCAGACGAAGCCTCAAAACCAAAACACGAGCTAGACTACATCGCCATCCTCAACCGTTTACTCCCACCCACAATTCGAGTCCTCGCATGGGCACCCGTTGCACCCTCGTTCTCAGCCCGCTTCTCCTGCAAATACCGACACTACAAGTACTTCTTCTCCTCACATAGCCTCGATATTTCCGCCATGCGCGAAGCTGCCACACGTCTTGTGGGTGAACATGATTTCAGGAATCTGTGTAAAGTGGACGCGCAGAAGCAAATCACGATGTTCCGCCGAACCATCTGGAGAGCTGACATTGAACCTGTGGACGGTAGCTCTGCTGGTGGTGGAGACAATGAAAGAGGGGAGGGGATGTACGTGTTCAACTTGGTCGGGAACGCGTTCTTGTATCATCAGGTCCGGCACATCATGGCCATCTTGTTCCTTATTGGAACCGGGCTGGAGAAGCCATCCCTGGTGACCAAATTGATGAACGTCGCGGAGGGTGCAGAGAACTACGGGGATGGGGGTAGTGAAGAACCATTGGAGGTCGTGGATAGGAGACCAGAGTATCAGATGGCTGATGCGCTACCACTTATGCTTTGGGACTGCGGGTACGCAGAGCAAGACGTGAAATGGCGTACTGGGACTCTTGAACCAGACGCGGACACAGTCTCGACTGAAAACAACATCGACGCAAGACGGAGCGGCTCTGGAACTGAAACAGATCTATACCACCAACTGCATTCTATCTGGACTCGTTCGCGGATATATACAGTACTCGACCGACATTTTCTCCAGGCTGCAGAGAAGTACCATCGTCCGCCGTACTCCCTTCTACCTATTCCACCGTCCTCTTCTACCTCTACTTCGGCTCTCGTTTCGGATTCGTCTGTATCGATTAATTATCCGGTTGGTGGCGGAGCATACAGGAGGGCCCTGAAGTACGTTCCGGTATTGGAGAGAAACCGACTGGATACGATTGAGATGATCAATGAACGATGGAGGGTTGGAAAGGGATCGAGAAGGGCTGAAAGGAAGAGCGCTGGTATGGAGCAGGTTGTCGACGATGGTGATGAGTAGAGGCATATTTATAAGTTCTATCCTTCTTCCTTAGTTCTTCCCGATGAGGAATATGTTGTCTTTGCACAAACGTCAATTCATGCACGTTCACGCCTCATTATGCGTCCAACGTGACTGGAATGATTTCTAAAGTTGCAATGCAGATCAGTGATGCCAAGATGTTTGTCTATTTCTGCCTGGCACCAGACCGGAGCCATGAGCTCGGTGGGGGTTGCGATGATTACTAATTTCAAGTCTAGTCACCACACGGCTTATATCTGGTTCCTTGAATGTCCAGGCCGAGGTCTTGTAGTCATTCCCGCCGTCGATCATTCCAAGTATATCTCGAGCTACTTCGTCGTAAGTACAACGGTTGGTTCTTGATGCTCATCAGCAGTGATCATCAAGAGACAGGCGAGCACCCTGATCAATCAAGACGTTGATAAAAGACCTCGCCAAATGGAAAGAGAGCCGAGACGTGCGATAGAGGACTTTCCTGGACAATAGCTCACTGGGATGTCGGAGGTGTGAGTTGAGGTGATATGGCACGTTTCATATTTAGCTAACTACGGTCGTTTCGGCGACAGTGTAGCACTGGTGTTGTTGTTCTGGAAAAGTACGCAGTTCTCGCCAAACATTTCGAACCTACCGAGGTTGTGGTACACAGATGCCCTGAGCACACTGTGCGACTGCCGAACCAAGGCAGTGACTGCCCCGCCTTTCTAGACGTGTACAGTCGGCGCCTCATGAGCAATAGGCGCCAGTCGTACATGTTCATTTATGAGCGTACGCACGCACTCATAAATAACATAACGGGGGGAATGACGATATTCTGAGCTTTTGTTCCGCTTCTTAGCTTCTTGGCCTTCTACTGAATGAGTGAGTGGAGCCAGGTGGAGCCGGCCTCCGAGGTCAGGGGGATCCACAGGGTTACGGATACGGGGGAGAGTTTATCAAAAGCTTGGGGGGCTTGGCATTGGACTTTGTTGAATGTGCTTGGGTGTTCTTGGGTGCGGGGTATTAGGTTGTCTTTCGGTATCCTTTAAGCGTCAAAGCCTCGTGGGGTACGTTAGGTGTACGTAGGCGGGTCGGAGACAGCTCCTTGAATCAGCAGAAATACTGATATTTCTGGTGCCGAAGCCTCATGCTAAGCTTGGACGTTGTGTTCTTAATTCATTGAGCGTTGAATGGGATGGTTAAGTATCAGTGGATGTCGGAACGGAATAAAGGGCAGACAAGAAGTGAGGCTATTACGAACACCGAGTTTATTGGGGGCTTGGGTGATTTATCTTAGTTGTGTGTGTATCTGCGCTGCGGATGCTAAGTAAGAACTCCCGGGTAGCCTCAGATGCGAGAGTTCAATTTGCGTCGAGGGCCAGAGTAACCTACTAAAAAACTGCAGTTCTTGGATTGCGGTGCGATTGACCAGTGCAAAGGAAAGAAGTCACTGTCGGGCGTGTTCCAGGTCTGACGGAGTAAGATCTTGTTATGTACAGTTTTCGGATATCTACTTACCCTCCCGTTTCAGCTGTCCGCCTGTTTCGCCGTTATTCATAGGGCTCTACGTTCCTTAAATGCAAGCCCATGGGATTGGAGGATGACTGTTCATGCCCTCGCGCTGTCTCGAGGTACGAACCGGCGATATGTCACAATGCCAAGGTTGCTCGTCAGTTTTCGGAAGAAGGATGGGAAACCACCACGGGTCACCATCGTGTGATATATGCGCGAGATGATTCTCATCTCGGAAGACGGCAATCGCGATCTGTAACGAGCCACTGTGACCCGAATGAGCAGCAAAGGACAGGGAACGCAAGTTCTGAATGTACCGTAGCAAAATGACAACTAACAGCTGCTCGCAAATGGACGTATCACATCAAACATCAGATAAATCCAACAAATCACAAACCATCTGTCATGAAATCAACACTATTGATCACCCGACGAACCCCTTTTGAAGTGGGGAAGACCGGGTGCTAGCTCGCATGCAAGCATGTCAAGCTACTTATGGATCTGCTTCCTGTTCACATGCAGGCTATGAAGTCCTTCGCATGACAAACAATCGTGGGTAGAAGATGATTCTCATAATCATCCTGGTTACGAGGTTGATAGGAAAAGAGACGCATCGTACCTTGCCCGTTAAAGGTGATGAGAGTACCTCGGAAGTACCTGATAGCCGCCTTGGTGGTAGGAAAGGGGGCGAGGCGCTGCGAGACGAGAGGGATAACTAAATAATGATGATGATGATGGACATAGACGGCCTGATGCTTGCCGAGAAGTGACATGTGGATGGTTGCCAATAAACCGCGATGGTCGTTAACGCGTTAACGACCCATCATGACCGGACCACTATATTAAGTTCTTCCCTCGTTTGGCCAGCCACTCCTTTCTCTCCGACTCCTTTCCTCCCCTTTCGCTCTTGCTCTTTTGCTCGAGGCCGTCGCCTAGTGCGCTCCCCCAAGCCAACGCCCGGCACTGGTGTCGCTTTCATCTTGATTTTTCTGCTAGTTTCCTCTGAGAAGTATTTTTCGGTAGTCACAAGCCCTCGCAGCACCTCATTCCTTCGACTTGTTTAATCCATCTGCATTTTTTCTTGTCAATTTTCATTCATCAAAATGTTCTCCCGAAAACTTTGCGTTGCTTTCCTTACTCTCGCACTCTCCTCGTTCACCGCACAAGCTGCTCCAGCTCCCCAGTTCCGCCAGTTTAATGGTTTTGGCGGCCAAGCGCCATCTTGTGATAATTCTGTGCGTCACTTTCCACGTCAACGGACTTACCCCATGCTTATAATTGAACTTGAACTTGTCTTTTTCTTGGCGGTCACCCTGTTTTTTTATATACCTCTCACCGGATTTTGGCGCCCATTATGTGTGGGATGATAGGGTCAAGTTAGAACTATCACTCAGACAGTAACCGTCACTGCTGCTCCACCTGCGCAGACCTCGAAGGGTAACCAGGCGATCGTACAACCCGGAGGTGAGTGATTATTTATAGTATCGGATTAAAGATTGGCATTAAGCGCGCGATAGGTAACGGCAACAACAACAGCAACAACAACGGTGGAAATAACAACGGCGGGAACAACTCCAACGGTGAGCGTGCGCGGTTACTGTATGGGATCTGAGGACGGTCATAACCGAGGGGATTTCGCAATAGGTGGGAACAACAACAACAACGGCGGCGGCGGCAAGAACAACAACGGTGGTGGGAACAACAATAACAACAACAACAATGGCGGAAATAACAACGGCAACAACAATGGCGGGAATAACAACAACGGGAACAACAATGGCGGAAACAACAACAACGGGAACAACGGCGGCAACAACAACAACAACAACAACAATAACAACAACGGCGGGAACAACAACAACGGCGGGAACAACAACGGCGGCGGGAACAATAACGGCGGCGGGAACAACAACAACAACGGTGGAAACAACAACAACGGCGGAAACAACAACAATGGCGGCGGCAACAACAACAACGGCGGCAACAATGACGGCGATCCGCAGACTTCATTGAGTAAGTCCCATTTCCTCTGTTTTGGATACTAAGTTGCTCAACAGTCCTAGCTCTCGACCCTAGAGTCATTGCCAAAGGGTTTGCCAATGATGGCCAAGATGTTCCTGCCGCTGGCCAGGTCGCTTCCCTCACTTCTACCAACAACTTCATTAACTTCTGCTTGACTGTTCCCGACCTTCCCATTACGAACGGCAAGCAAATCGAGACGGGCTCATGCAACCCCGCACCCATCGGTGTCATTCCCTCAGTCGACAATATGCCGTCGTCCAAGTTCTCCTTCCCTAAGAACTTCGGTGCTGTCAAGGCCAACACCGCATTCACGATCGAAATGCAGATCAAAAACATGGAGACTGGGTTCTTTGTCAACGCCCAGGAGAACTACTTCGCTGCTCCCCAGTTCCTGAATGCTCAAGGCCAGATCCAAGGACACTCACACGTTGTTGTTGAACAACTTGATTCGTTTGATCAGACCGCCACGACTGATCCCAAGAAGTTTGCATTCTTCAAGGGATTGAATGCTCGCGCTCAGAATGGCAAGCTTACTGCTGATGTCACGAACGGCCTCCCTGCCGGTGTCTACAAGCTTTCGTCTATCAACGCCGCGGCGAACCATCAGCCGGTTATTGTTCCTATTGCGCAACACGGCTCTCTCGATGATGCTATTTACGTGAGTATCTATATCTTCCCTCAAAACCTAGTGCGTGCCTGACCTAATGTCCCTCTAGTTCTTTGTCACAGCCGATGGCAATCCACCACCCAACGCTCCCTTCCAAAAGGGTGGCGCTGTCGCTTCCAGCACAGCTGTTGCGTCATCGACTGCTGTTTCTGCCTCTGCCTCCGCCTCAGCCTCAGCCTCCGTCCCTGTTTCTGCCTCCCTGACCAACTCTGTAGCTGCGTCTGCCACCGCGTCTGCGTCTGTCAAGGGTTCTGCATCTGCTTCCGTCAAAGGCTCCGCTGCTGCCTCTGCCACCGCTTCTGTGACAGGTAAAGCTGGTGCCAAGCCCACTCCTGCCGCCTCCTCGTCCGCCGCTGCTGCTTCAGCCTCCGCAACCGGCAAGACTGCTACTAACGGTGGATCCACAAAGGGCGCAACTACGACTGGCAAGGGTGGTGCAGCTGATACCACTGGTACCAAAGACGGCAAGACCTCCACTGATACCGATACAAAGGACAGCAAGGACTCGGCTAATGCTGATCCAAAGAACACCAAGAACTCGGCTGATGCTGATACCAAAGACACCAAGACACCCGCTACCGCTGACACTAAAGACGGCAAGACCGGTGCTACTGCCAACCCCAAGTCTGCAAATGCCGACCCTACCGTTGATTCGACGACGGGAGGTGCTGGGACCAAAAACGCTGATGCGGGTGGCAAAGGCGCTGCGTCTGGATCAACGAAGGGAGATACTAAGGACGAGACTGACTCTCGAACCAGGAACTGAGCGTTCGTCGAGTTCTTTGGTTGAGGTTTTTGTTATGACTTGGTGATGAAATTTGGGAGATTTCCGTAACACGAGATACAGACTGGTCTGTCTCCCCCCTTGCTAATCAGATGGATGAATAAGTTATTGAGTTCGACACCAATCATTTGCTTTTATGGCTTGTTACTCTGCTTTTCAGTAGTTAACCTTCTTTGATTTTACATGTTACATTCTTTTTTTTCGTACATCTCCTTAGCAGATGAGCAAAGCGTAGTCCTCCCCTTAATAGGAACCGAGTCGATTGAATTTGTTTCACCTCGGGTATCCCGCCAGATGCCTAAGGCCTGACCGACGACCACCAAATCCATGTAAGTAATCAATCGCTGGTTCAGGGTTGAGCCTACAGGCTTGTAGGATGTCAAGTACGATCACAAGATCTTGGCCAATGTACCCGAGAATGAGGGAGAGCTACCCAGGAGTCAACATGTGTTCGGTTGAAAGTAGCTACGGCATTAGGGAAATACCGAGCAAATGCTCAGGAATATAGGATTAGGCAACCCAGCAAAGCAGTGGCATAGACATACAAATCATGATTGCATATGTACCTAATCGTCGGCGAATTTTGACAGAGCAAGTCCACCCAAGAGAGCTCCAATTGAAATGACTGCCCTCCAGCAAGTGCCCAGCCCAAGCCACTATCATACCTAGAAAGTGCTGGGGCGCTTGGCGACGAAGGTCGAACGGACCTTGCCAACACGGTGAGGGAGAGGGAATTTGAGCCCAGGAGTAAGGAGTTGCTTGATGTATGGGCGGCGGACGTCACTGGCCTTCTCAATCTCGACAACACGGAGGATCTGTACGAGTGTAACTCAGTTGATTGGCGCCGGCAATTCCAAGGTCAACGTACGTGGATGGAGCGGAAACGAGCACGGTGGCGGGCAGCCATGTCCTGGTAGAGGCTCTTGACGGCATCAGCACGACTGAGCTCACGGAACTCCTTGTACATGTTGTGGGTGCCCGAGCGAGAGTCATATCGGAGCCAGATACCGAAGTTCTTGACCTTCAAGGGTTTCTTCTCGTGGATCTAGTGGAGGAATAAGAGATGCGAGAAAAATCGCATTATCCATGGTCAGTAAATCCCGCTCCGCCTGCCTCTTGAGGGCTGCAAGGGACATCAAGAATACACACAACGTTCACACCAATGATCTCGCCACTGGCCTTCTTGACCTTCTTGAGCTGCCTAAGAGGGATTGAATTGTTGTTGTTTGGCCCAGAGAATAAGGAGCGCACCTAAGGAAATACCAGAAGCGGGATTTCGCAACGACGTCATTGGGCGCAAAAATGCGCATGCGGTAGATTTTGGGGGTGGGGTCCGACTCGGTGGGGAGATGGCGGCCGACGACTTGGTATTCCTGGATGGTCATTCTGAGAAGGGAAAAAGAATGAAAGCATCAGTTCAATTCCATCGTCATCCAATCCGCGCCCCGTGCATCCATCCATCCGAGACCGCAAATCCTGTCGGATTCTGGCTGGAGGACCTCGAGATACACAGTCTGAACGCGATCCAGCAGGAATACTTACTTTGACGATCGGTAGTGTTGCTTGAGGTCTTGACGATGGCGAAGGTTTGTCGGGGGGCGTCGAAACTCAATTGTTTGGTCCCTGTTTGTTCTGCCACCGGGCCGGTGAAGCCGTCAGCGACCAATGGTACATACCCCTGTGGAACCTCAGCAACCTGCTCCGGCGTACTTAGAACCTCTTGAACCTCAGGTGCTGTTAAATACTTCCTCTTTACAAGCAGCCCACAACTCTTTCTGCTAGTCTAGGCTACGTTATTCCTTGGGTATTGTGGGGCGACGGAGTGTGCTAGAAGAAGATTAGGAATTAACCTGAATGAAGAGTTGCCAATTTCCTCGAAATCATAATTGAATGTACCCTATTCTCGATGCATATCATCCCCAAGCTCGATGCCCCAAAAACTTGTCAGAACGCTCCGGATGAAGCTTTGAATAGCTAGGTCGATGTTATTTGTACCTAAGGATTCTGCCAAACATCACGATATTGTATCACAATACTTATTAACGCTACCACAGTGATTTACAGTCCCACCAATGTCTGCCAACATCGCCCTCCAGTCCTTTTCGCTAAACAACAATATCCTTGAAATATCCCCACAAGATGAAATCTTTCGGTTCGATGTCGAGGCCAACAGGAAGATAAATCGCGAGGAGCCCTGGAGTAAAGAGTGAGCCATTGCGGAGCTGTTCTTGCGGTCTTGCCAATACTGAGGCGGCGAATCACAGCCCTCACTACTTCAAATCGTGCAAGATTTCTGCAATTGCGCTTATCAAGATGGTAGATCAATGACATGTTGTCGTGTCTGATGCGCAACCTTGGCCTAATGCAATGCTCAGGTGATTCATGCACGCTCGGGTGTGCCTCATGAGATTATGGGTCTCATGCAGGGGAAGGTGATAGGGAACTCAGTGGTCGTTATGGACTCTTTTGCGCTTCCTGTGCAAGGGACAGAAACTCGCGTCAATGCCGCCAACGAGGCTAATGAGTACATGGTGGAGTATGTTAACAAAAGCGAGAAGGTGCATATCATGTTGTGCCGCACGATGACACTGGTGTCAAGCCATTTCTCTTCTCTAGGCCGGGCGTTTGGAGAATGTCATTGGCTGGTACCACTCCCATCCTGGTTACGGATGCTGGCTCTCCGGTATTGACGTCAACACCCAAATGAATAATCAGAAATTCCAAGATCCATTCGTCGCAGTAGTGGTATGTACATTATTTGCTTGAGCGTGCACCCCTTCCCCCCTTTAAACACCTCGAAATAACTTGCCATTGTACAGATTGATCCCAACCGTACGATTTCGGCTGGCAAAGTTGACATTGGCGCCTTCCGCACCTATCCGGAAAACTACACTCCTCCTAATGCTACCACCTCCGAATATC
Source organism: Podaxis mareebaensis (assembly GCA_018524725.1). Classification (NCBI taxonomy): domain Eukaryota; kingdom Fungi; phylum Basidiomycota; class Agaricomycetes; order Agaricales; family Agaricaceae; genus Podaxis; species Podaxis mareebaensis. The sequence goes on along the minus strand of JAEUWP010000066.1, from coordinate 3,040 downwards.
AATCCATCCCATTGAGCAAGATCGAAGATTTTGGTGTTCATGCCAACCAGTACTATCAACTGGAAGTGGAAATCTTCAAGTCGAGCCTAGATAACGATCTCCTCGCGATGCTGTGGAACAAGTACTGGGTGAATACACTTAGCCAAAGCCCTCTCATCTCCGTCAGTTTTTAGAATTTTCCCATTGAGATCAAGTACTGAACTCAACCCTAGAACCGAGCGTATGCAGTCTCCCAACTCAACGATCTTCAGCAGAAACTCGTGAAAGCCCAAAGTGCCGTATCCAACACCAGAGCTACGGCCCCAAGTACAAAGGATAAGGATGGCAAGGACAAGGAAGAGAAAAAGAAGGAAGACAACCAACTAGCCAAGAGCGTCAAGGATAGGTACGTGATGTGTTATGTTTACTACCTCATTTCTGACGTTTGGTGTATAGCACCAAGATTGCTGCAGAGGCCCAGCATGGTCTCATTGCCCAGGTCTTGAAGGATATGATCTTTTCGATACGCCCACAATCTCAGTCGAAGACGGAGGAGCTTTCTCAGGTGACTGATATGGCGATTGGCTGAGCCCTCTGACATTCTTGTTGCACCATATCATCGTTTGTGTTGTGCATGCATTCTGTATCCAGTGTACATTATCTTACATTCAATTGAAGCCGAGTTTAGACTTCAATCCAAGGTGAACGGGTATGAGAGCATCAAACCATTTCCAGATGTAACCCCGTCGACCTTGAGTCCGAAGTGAGTGACTGCTGGCGTATGGGCTGTGACGGGCTTATCTAAAACGCGCAGGATAAGTTGCGTTATATGGCGGGGGAAGACATATCTCCAGGTGGCAACCGCGCCTCGAAGAGGTGACAGGAAGTTGTTGAAATCAAGCGGTGCATCCACCATTCTGGCCTAAAACCTAATCCTCTATCTCAACGGTGGCGTCAGCTAAATACATGAAAGGTAACCTGGTCATGCGAGCAGAGCTGCCGACCAGACTAGTCGTTGTGACTTGCGACTTTCTATCGGAAGGGATGCCCTCCTATCAAGCGAAGGCAATTCTGGAGCTCAGAGACATACTCACGGACCTTGCTTGGATCATACTTATAGTGAAGCGCCCAGGGACTTCAGGCGTTCTTAGTTTCTTAAACCTCTAGTTCCGTCGTCGTCAAAAATGGTTGCAAGTTTCTGGAGCTTCTGGTTCATTCCACTCTAATAACGTCCGTGACCCAGTGAGTTATTGGCAGCGTTTATTCTGGTGTTACTATCACGGACGCGCTGACCACGCGTATGACATACATGCTATATCCAGAGTCTTAAAACGAATCTGCTTAGCCCTACCGTGTTCCGGATTCAGGGTTATACACTCCCTCAACCTCCCCGAGGTCCCTCTCCCCTTCCTTCCTCCGCATTCTACTCCCACCCGCTTCCCATTCTGGCTTCATTTACCTCCCTCTCGTTATCGCCTTCGCCAGTTTCTGGTTCCTTCTCTAAAAATCGCGACTTCGGCGTCCAGTTCCCCCATACTTCCATTTCAATTCCCTCCTCCCTCAGCAAGGAATATACACAGTACATGTTGGGGGCCCAAGTCCCACAACTCCTTGACAATTCCAACGAGAATCTTGTGCTCCGGTTTCGATATCGACGAAGCGTGCCCACCATCCGCTTCACCATCTTTGCTTCGGCCTCTAATGCAGCCCTGTCGTAGTCGGCGTAACCACAATCACCGACCCCATCTATGGTCATATCCCTCAAATTTGGCAGGTAGACCCCTCCTCTATCCGCCCTTCTTCCGGTATCAAGCGCAATGATCATGTTGGTCATAGTGTCGTAATCGCATCTGTAAATGTGCAAACCTTGGACGTTTGTGGCATGGCCGAAGATGGACTTTATAAGGTCCCTTGGCCACTGTGCCGCGAAGCAGAGCTCTAGGGTGGATAAGGTGGAAGGTAAATTAGGGAGCAAGGCTTGTAAGGCGGCGTTGTCGACATGGACACTTGTGGTGGCTTCCCAGTGGAGGGTACGCAGAACCGGGAAGCGTAGCTGTGAGTAGATTCGGTTTAAGCCCTGGTCGTCTACTTCGTCGGGGTGGGCCCAGCCGAAGTATTCCAACCGGTGTAAAATGATAGGGTCATTGGGCAGTCCGTAGGTACGGATATCGTCTATTCCCTGCGATTCGGAAGGTATTGGATCGATGCACTCAAAGTGAATAAGGTTGGGGCATTGTATGAGCAATGGAATACTGACGTCGATTGAGACATCCTTCAAGGAAATTCGCGTGATCTGGGCGTACTCGATATTGTTTGGTATGGGACGTGGACTCGACAGATTATGCAGTTCGAGATGATGAAGGCAAGGAAAGTTGACAAGGGGTAGTATCAAGATTCTGTTAAGACAGTCTGTGGGCTTGAATATCCTAAGGTCTGCGATGTTGGGGAATTCGGGGAACGAAGAGATCCACGCGAAAGGTGCACGAGTAAGCCAAAGACTGTGTACCTTTCGAGCGTATTCTTCGCGGGTGAGTAGGGAGAAGATGAGACTCTGGATCTGCTCCATGTTAGAGGAAAAGATGCGTTTGGGAAATTGCAAGTCAAGGGAGAAGGGAACGTCCTTGACGTTCTCTAAATAGTGTTGGAGTAAATCGATGGTATTTTGTCTTTTCTCGCTTGTGCCCATGTCTGCGCGGATAGCGAGGGTCAGAGATGACCATAGACGAGGGGTGGATAGAACGATTTGTCGCCAGTGGGAGCATACTCCCCCGAGCTTGAGAGTGGTTCGTTTGCCACATGAGTGGGGGATACATGCTGATAGGAAGATGTGAGCTAATATTTCCGGAGGGAGGTTTCTCGTGGACGCTTCCAAGGTGTTCAGCTTCCACAGAGGACCAGCACGCGTTTTATGGAAAGGTCGCAAAGTATTGGGCATCACGGTCTTCAGCTGTTGTGCCTCTTGTTTAACCAGGGTAATGTCATGTACATCAGTAAATTGGCTTAAAATAGTTATTACATGTTGATTTATATAATTCATCTGAAGAATAAGATGGACTATAAC